>BMAW01037466.1:297119-466364 GCA_019974015.1 Nephila pilipes
CTATTCCTGGCCACTAAATGGATATGATAAAAATCATAAGGGGAGGAGTATGAATATCATTCAATTAATGCGTCCTTTTCAAGCGGATAAGGAACGTTTTTTTTTATACATTACTATATTCATGCATCAGAAAAATTCTATAAAAATGCGGGGTTTTTTTGTTAATGCTGAGCAGTTAGTTTTTTAAAATTATATACATTAGCGTTTTTATCATAAAATTAGATTACAATAATAAGTGAAATTATATTAACATATAAAATCTATTAAATTTCTAATAATAAAAATTTTAATTTAAAATTCAAAAACAAAATGAAATAATCATTATTGAATTGTATGATTATTTTTTTACTAACAGCATTAAAAGTATTTAGTTAAACATATTTATTTTTTAAAAAAAATCAAAAAATTGAAGTTTGCATTTGGGATAAAAATAGGCCCATTTTATTTTATTTTGATTCTAATTGCCTCAAAAACTTTAAATATGTTTCTTTCTTTTATTTAATTTAGATATGAATTATGTCGCAAAATTATGTTTCGTATTTATTTTGTTAAAAATATATTTTGTAGAATATATATTACAAACTAGGAAAAATTCATTGTAATAACTCAAGATCAAGGTTTCGTTCTGAAGAGTTTTTCATTTGCTTTTGCCCTTTTTTTGAGCTTAATCTATTTAATCAACTGGATGGGTTCCGTTATACCGCCCCCCCCCCCCGAGCGTTATTATCAAAGATACTTGAGCAATCGCGAAAACAAAATCTTAGGATGTAACTACTCCCTTTGTCATCAATTTGGGTGAGGATGTTACCCAAAAGAGGAATGGGATGCATGCAAATTGTGGTCTCCAATTTTTCAAGATCTCTTAAGATCATCGATAAAGTCAAATTTTAATTGTCTTTATAAACACTTAGGACATCATTACACAGAAGCCTCATCATTAGTTGTGCAGTCATTTGCTCTTCTATTATGCTTATTTAACAAAATTCTTCATTTCACAATTGAAATACATTTCAAATTCTTGATTGAATAATATAAGAAAAATGATACTAAAAATTAAAAGGTGTTAATTCATTTCACTCAGTAATTTGAGTAAAAATCAATTTAGATTACCTTTCTTATTAAAGTTCATCAGGTAGCAATGGAGATATCTAGTGTCCAGCATGAAAAACGCTTAAGCAAATATTAATGAAATTAAAAGAAAGAAATGAAAAAAATAAAGAAATCATAAAAAAAATTATCGGATTAAATAGCAATTCTAATTTGTATCGTTTTATTTGAAACCTAAAAAGGAGATCCAGAAAAATATATTTCATATCCCTTATACTTTCGTTTTAAAAAAGTATTTTCTTATTATAAAAAAATCGTATTTTAGGTCTTTTGTAGTTAGATATCTCAGGTTTCAATGTAATAAAAAAACAATAAAATAACCAATATTTACTAAAAATTAATAGCTTTAGACATAAACAATTAATATTTCCAAAAATGTTACCAAAACAAGACAAAATATCAATAAACTCATTTTTTACTCTAATCAAACAGAAAAGCAATTTACATACGAAAATAATTTCAGTAATATCTTATTTATCGTAAAATGTAAGGCATATATTATATAATTACAAAATTACTACAAAAATATTTTATGTTTTCCTGCTTAAAATATTAATTACGTCATTTTATTTAAAAGATATAGAAGTAAGAAATATATCTATGGCCCAATACAGACGAATTAAATCTCGAAATAACTGAAAATAAACAAAAAACTAGTCAAAGATCTACAGCAAATGTACACTAATTATAAATGGTATTACTACTAACTTCTTGACGCCTCCCTACCTCATATTCGATCCAATTAAAAATTAATCACAAAGTAAATAGTCTAAATGATCAGACAGTCAAATATTTAACATTAATTTTATTCTTGTATAAGAATAGTCAAAAATCAATATGGGTGGATTAGAGCCCTTCATGCTTCCGATCTTAAAGATTAATATAATAAAATTCTACGTGTCTTAAAAATCGTAACAAAACTTGTAATCTGGATCCGATTAAATATTAGTTCTCAGATAATAAATTAACACTAAATGTCGAGTGATATGATGCTATTTCTTCTTAGCATAGGAACACGTCTATTCTCGCTCTTCTAACCTTCCGATTTCTCACAGCTCATTTGTCCCTTTTCAACCTTCTCTTCTTACTTATTACACTTTACTCTAAGGAATTTTTATTTACATAACTCACAAATAGAAACTCTCTAATCAAATAACGTCACAGAAATGACAAAATGACAACGTGGACAGTTGAAGGGAAATACGCGTGAGAGCACCGTTACAAGTAGAAAACGCCCTGAAACTCTAAACGAAATCTTACGTAGGTTAAAAGTATTTATGTCACACACAATTTCAGAGAAAATTAATTTTATATTCTAAAGTAATAATATAAATTGATTGTTTAGCATCGTCACGCATTGAAGAAACGCGAGGTTTATTAGCGATAGATCTCATCATTTTGAACCACTATCAAGTGACGAAGACGACATTTGAACAAATAGAATGGCATTCTCTACACAATCCCAATGCGTGAGGGCTTTATTAAAGGTACTTTAGCTTCTCTACTTTAGTAACATCGGGACTCGTATTCAACTTGAATGAAACAACGCCTTGAAACCACAAGCTTACTATCATGACCACTCGGTTACTGCAATCACATGAAAATGTAAATATACACATAAATCATAAAAAGGAGAGATAAGAAAATAAAATAAGGAAAAGAAATTCATGTATTTTTTTTCTGAAAAAAGAAGCACATTCATTTCTCCTACTTATCAATTTAATCATAATACATTAATTCATAATTTCGATTTAATTAACTCTAATACTTGTACACACTCATCATTAAATCTGGACCTTTCAAATTATGATATCTTTAAATGATTGGTTTTCAAAAATTTATAACTGTTAATACTAAGTTATCATTAATTCTAGAGAAAATATTCCTTATGATTAAGCTAATATCATTCGTATGTAAACGTAACGACACCTTAAGAAATGCTGGAATAATATTAGTTTATTACCATGATCTGTGCGAAAAGTACTCGATGGCAACCACATAACAGGTCAATTGAAAAGTCCCCAGCCTAACACATGGATGGGGCTACTAGAAGTAAATCCATATGTTTTTAGTTAGCCCTAACCCTCAAAAGATGCGTGTGTAAATTTGACAGCTGTCGGATCATTAGTTTGTGAATTATAGCATTTTCAGTGAAGCAACTTTTGTTATTGTGAAAAAAATGGATAAAAAGGAATTTCGCGTGTTGATAAAATATTGCTTTTTGAAGGGAAAAAATACAGTTGAAGCAAAAACTGGCTTGATGCCGAGTTTCTGGACACTGCCCCAGGAAAATCAACCATCAAGGATTGGTATGCTAAGTTTAGTGGTGAAATGAGCACCGAAGACGGTGGACGCCCAAAAGAGGTTGTTACCGACGAAAACATTAAAAAAAAATCCACAAAATGATTTTGAATGACCGTCAATTGAAATTGAATGAAATAGCAGACACTCTAAAGATATCAACTGAACGTGTACATCATATCATTCACGGATATTTTGGTATGAGAAAGCTCTGTGCAAAGTGGAAGCCGCGCGAGCTCACTTTTGACCAAAAACAACGACGAGTTGATGATTCGGAGCAGTGTTTGAAGATGATCAAGCGTAATAAACCCGAGTTTTTGCTTGGATATGTGACAATGGATGAAACATGGCTCCATCATTTCACCCCGAAGTCCAATCGACAGTCATCCGAGTGGACTGCACACGATGAACCCGCTCCAAAGCGTGGGAAAACGCAACAGTCGGCTGGCAAGGTTATGACGTCTGTATTTTGGGTCTGTATATGGCGTCTGTATTTGACTACCTTGAAAAAGGAAGGACCATCAACAGCGACTATTACATAGCGTTATTGGACCGTTTGAAGGACGAAAAAACGCCGAAAAAAAGGCCGCATTTGAAGAAAAAAAAGTGCTGCTTCACCAAGACAATGCACCGTGTCACAAATCAGTGAAAACGATGGCAAAAATCCATGAATTGGGCTTCGAATTGCTTCCTCATCCACCGTATTCTCCAGATCTGGCCCCCAGCGACTATTTCCTGTTCTCAGATCTCAAAAGAATGCTCTCTGGGAAGAACTTTTCGTCGAATGAAGAGGTGATCGCCGAAACTGAGGCCTATTTTGAAGCAAATGACAAATCGTACTACAAAAATGGTATCGAAAAGCTGGAGGGTCGCTATAATCAGTGTATCACCCTTGAAGGGAATTATGTTGAATAAAAAAACCTAATTTTGCCAAAAAAATATGTTTTACTATGGTAGGCCGGGGATTTTTCAATTGACCTGTTACATATCGCGATGTTAGTACTGTCTCACTTTTTCAGATATTGTGTCTAGTTTTGAAATGAGCATTAATATTGCGCATGTAGATATTGACAACACTTAGGGTTTACGCGCCAACACCTGCGTGCTCTTTCCTAGATTATTTTCAACCTGTCACGAAAACTTTTCGTGCTAGTAATTCAATTACGATCTGTAGAAGGCGATTTGACATGTCTCTGACAAACACAGAAGCTCTAATATTAAGCAGTTAAAAATGTACATCAAAACACCATTTCAATATTCAGAATGTAAGGTAAGAATTATTTTCCTTTTATTCACACTCTAAGCTGTCTCAGAATTCAAAGCAATGACTTCTCAATCAAGAATCAGAACAGTGGATCAATCGTTTCGGTCACGAAGTATCCTGTGTAATTGGTCATCACGCAAATCAACATTTCTTTATCGTCCCTACATGACATTTTCTAGGATGGATTAATTTCAATAATGATGTACTTTTTATTTTCTTGTAGAAGATTTCAATTATCAATTAATGATAACAATTAAGGATATCAGGGTATGTATATGATATATATATATATATATATATATATATATATAACAGAATAACAAAAATCTCCGTGAGGTCACAAATAAATTTGGAAGTTTTTACAAAAGTAAACATTATTATAGAAAAATGTAAAAATTATTATTAAATAAAATCTATCACTCACTAATGTATTTAAAGTCCTGTAAAATTCGTACATTTATTAATTAAGGCAAATAGCTCCTCCGATTATAATTAAGTTGCACTTTCAAAAGGTTGCAAAAGAGGAATCGCTGCTCAGAATGACCTGATATTTCATAAATGTATTTGAACTAATAGGAATTTGATTTGCCAAAGAAAAAAAAATAGTTCAAAAGTGGACGGAGAGAGAAAGAGAGAGAGCACTGTACTAGTCATAAGAGTCTAATCAAGAAGTTGGAACATATTGTTGAGGCACTCTTTGTTCAAAGCCTATCCACCACAACAAGGTGGTGCCCCAGCGGATAGAAAAAAAATCGGTTTTTAACAGTCCCCAGACCTAAATCCGTAAAAAAAAGCAAAAAAAAAATTATGAAACCATCAAGAAAAGGAAGTCGTGAATAATATATTATGACTTGCTTAAGAAATATTCAATATGCCATCCACCCTTTTTGAGAATGAAGAAACATAGTTGCATTTTGAACGGATTCTCTCTTACTAATATTTTATAATTTTGAGTAGTAACAGAACCTTGGAGATGGAAATGGACTTCGTTTGACCCCATTTCCATTCAAGCAAGAAATTGCAGGACGAAAGATTCTCGTTTTGACGGGCCAGCAGGAACCAATACCTGATCATGCGTAATTTTGAATAGATAGAATTGCAAGATATTTCGTAAAATGTGATGAATCGTCTGACAGGTATGACTAAAGTTCGGATAATTCCTCGTGCACTGCACGTTCCCAAACCACTAATTTAGACTTCCTTCAATGCTGTAACCACAACCTTCACTGACGTCAAAGCAATTAATTTTCTCCCTCTGCCATATTTCACATTAAATTAACTCTTCGAAATTATCAATCCCTTTCTTCAAACCGAATGAAGTCCCGGGAAGTTTTATTGGTAACATAGATACCTTCTGCTAGGTAATATTTGTAGAAATTTAATTTTTATTAACTTTACTTCCGTAAAATCAAACAGATAATCAAGTAGAAAAGACGGGTAAAATTGTAAGCATATAATTGTACATAAATTGTATATGTGAAAGTTACAGGTTTTGAAGATAACGGAGAACGTGGTCGGTAAAAGTCTTATAGATTTATTTATACTTCATGATAATACAATGTAAATTTGAAATGCAATTTTTTTAATATAGAAATTGTATATTGATTACTTTTGTATTTTCTTTATTTTTCTTTCCATTGTCTTATTACTTTTTAGGGACATATTTGTGGTGAATTTGGTTTATACCGTTTTTTATAAGATAATCATACTGAGTGGGATCCATAATATTAGTATACCCAAGCTCTTCTGTCCTAATCCATAAACAGCACTTTAAATTACTTTAGTTTCATTTTTTGATTCCATAGTGTACCTAATATTTTATCAATATCAAATAGAATAACCCAACACAATCAAGTTAACATTATTATCCTAATTGATAATATTATTATCCTAAGATAGAATAGCAATGTTATCATTATTATCCTAAGATAGGATAATCATTAACATTATTATCCTAATTGACGACAAGGTGGTGCCACAGCGGATAGGAAAAAAAATCGGTTTTTAACTGTCCCTAGACCTAAATCCATAAATAAAAGCAAAAAAGTGATGAAACCATCAAAAAAAGGAAATTTTCAATAATATATTTCGACTTGCTTAAGAAATATTCAAAATGCTGTCCACCATTTTCTGCCACAAATTGAAAGCGCAAAACAATATGTTCCAAGCAACATCTTTTTTCATTATAATATGTGATACAAAATATTATAATGAAACAAGTCCAAAATTTTCTGAAATCCAAACTATATATAATAATTTTAAATCACAACTAATATAAACTACTAAATAAAAAGTACAACCACATTAAATACAAAGCTTCCCAAAAAAACAAACCAATTAAGAAATAAATAAATAAGAAAATAAAAAACGGAGATAGTGTAATTTAAATACTAGATTTTGGAGTTAGACTAGTGTGCTTAAATTTGTTTAACGGACCCAACCATCACAACTTCAGTAATTACATTAGCATTAATGAAATAGAGCAATATATATGCTGTAACAATGCTACCAAAGACAGAAAGTCTCAGGGCAAAGAAAAAAAAGAACACTAGAGGGGCACGGATTAGTAATGACTGTATTTAACTGAAGAAGATAAGTCCCTAAGAACCCTATTACATTAAAAAGCAACCATCCAAATGATCAAGAATGAGACTGGTGTTAATTACTGCAATGTGTAAAATTACTGTCAAAGAAATCCACATGCTACAGGTGTCAGCATTCAGAGTTCCACGATTGCAAACTGTTTCTTAGAAGCAAACGTGGCGCGACCTGTCAAGGAAGATATTTATTATTTTAAAGTAAGATGAAGAGTAACCTTTTAGTCGCTGTTAATTATGGATGAATTTATCAATATGATCCAGAGACCGAAGAATTGAGCAAGGAGTGGAAGCGCAGGAAATCACTTCTCAAGAAGGTTCAGGTGCAAAAGCCAGTAGGGATGGTCGTGCTGCTTTCATTTTTTTTTTTTGGGGGGGGGAGGGAAATGTCATGGAGTTATTTTGACAGACGACCTGAAGAAGGCTGCCATTATTGATGCCTATTACAGCACACTGCTGAATAAATTGTGTTATGCTCCGATCAAACAGTGAGGTATGATCACCAAAGACGTCTTGCTGACAATGCACCTGCCGATTAATCTCGAGGTGTGACTGAAGAAACAAAGCGATATGATTTTAAGAAAAAGTTTTCTACATCTGCCCAATTCTCCCGATTTCCTTCAAGCGATTTTCTTTCATTCTTCTAATTCAAAAAAAGCCATTGCGAGACAAAGATTTGACAACACAAATGACAAATTAAGTCATTCAAGCGGAGAAACAATGTTTTTCGACGCAATCTGTTAAGTTACATAATGACAGCCTTCAAAAAGTTAAGAAACACTTGGAGAAATGCATAACTCTGGATAGTGATTGTGTAGAAAAGTCTGAAGAATAATAAATAAAAGTTAAGTTTCTACCTCGATTATTTTTAGTAATAATTAACATTTTAAGATAATCACCCACCTATCTACAGTTTCAAGCATTAGCTGCTCAAATCGCTTAAGTCCTGTCTAGGATACTAAAAATGATTCTGTTCATCCCAACAATGGTAAAGAACGCCGTGTAACCGAAACTGATTCACATAAAATCCGTCGAAGCTTGAAGTCATTCCATTGGCGTGGTGTGGAAGTTCAGAGAGAGAGAGGTGCCTGCTCAGGTGTCGTCTCGGCACTGGACAGTGATTCAAAATTACGAGGTCCGTCAAAAATATCCTCGTGTTGTTTCTTGTATAACTTTAATAAAACCAATCAATCAATGGATGATCAAAGAGAGAAATCCGGAGCGATGAGCATTACTCACTTTATACAGGAGACCAATAAGAAAAAATTATAACAAGTTAATACGCTATAACTTATTTTCCCGAGTTTTTAAAGGTACAAATATATCTAGTAACGGTTCTGTGCTATTTAATCAACTTAAATCATCATTTATCTCATGTTATCAGATGATTAGCTCAATCAAACGTAATTCATTCTAAATAAAGTAACTATAACTCCTCACGTGACAAGAAATATCTTTTTTTATCGTGATCCATTCAACAGCGTGACTTTCTACATCACCGAAACTTTTCGCAGCACAACCGATACACTAACTACACCATACTTTTCCAATAATGATATCTATTAGAGTCTCTCTGAGTATATTTAAATCGGAACAATTTCGGCGAAAACAGCTTTTCATTAGATAAGGGCTGCTATTTGCAGTCTAGTGCATAAGAGCCGTTGATTCTAGTAATTAGAGGCTACTGACTACTTAAAACTCGTTTTTAGATTCGTGAAAATATGTCATTTAGGAAGCAGAATTCATCTCCAATATTACTTCTTGCATGTGCGGCAATATCTCAGTTTTTATGAAGACGCTGCAAAAAATTAAACTTTTATTTTTTCTTTTTTTATATTATAATTTTTAACGTTACTCCTAGGTTTAATAATAAGTATCAAATGGATATTCAAAATTCTAGCTGGGTGAAAAAAAATTCCATTTTAATAAATTATAGTAATTAATCATTTTGTTTGATGTATTACTCTTCTGATAAGGAAAGTTTGACAACCTTTCCGTCCGAAGAATATGTTTTTAAGAGGAGACACTTTGAAAATTATTAAATTTAAAACGAACCGACTAGAAATCTCAGAAGATTTGATTTACTTAATACAATGTTTTAAGAACTTTTAAATTGCACTTAAAGAGAAAAAAAAAGGGTGGCAAGTAATTACATAATCATTATCTAGATTTGATAGTAAAGTAAACGATTTTTGTCGTAAGTACTCTAGCGTCACTGGAGTATCTAGAATAAAAGAAATTAGAAAAGATAGCTTTTGTCAAAAGAGAAACTTACTTCATTTATAAATAAAAGAAAATATATAAGTTAAAACGTAATACTAAAATACTCTGACATCCAAAAGTTAAGCAATAGCTTTTATTTTTAATACACGCCATCACAAAAATGAAAATAAAAATTAAAAAAATATTTTACATAAATTATCATATGCCACTTCAATAAAATGTTGGGAAATAATATTATACGGCACTGGAAGAGAATTTTCATTTTCCCGCCTTTGTAATTATGTGGGATTTTTTGAATGTTTATTGATCTTCAATTGTTTGAGCTAATATAGTGTTAGCCGCGTGTAAGAAATATTGTTCACCCTAATCCTAAAGATGGCAAGCAGTCGGATGAATGGCATTGATGCTGTCACAAATCTATGCTGTTGGACATCTTAATGGGTCTTGTAATTAGGGTTGTGAATTTCTGCTCTTATATGGTCTTGTTCACTTTTAAAGAGCTGTTCCTTAACCTGCTCTTTGATCCACTTGTTCTTTAGATTCCTCGAACAAAACCTCAAAGATATACCAAGGAACTTAACACTATTTAATTACTATACACTCAACCCATTTTAGGAAAAATTAAATCAGTTCAATTTTAAGAAAAGAAAACATGTTTTAATTTTATTAATACGAAATAAAAAAAAAAAAACATCGTCTAATTTTAACTCCAGATATTGATAACAAAGTATCTTTGATAATTTCTCAAAATGAGTTTTCTTTATATATTTACATATTCAAATAAATAAATAAATAGAAATAATTGCTAGCAAAAAGAAATAGAAATCGTTTTATATGATATAGTGTATTATGAATTTTAGATAAAAGCATTTAACATTTTCATGGGAAAAAAATAATTAAAATAATTCGCTTCTAATGCTTCAGTATACATAATAGTATGCAATGCACAAGATATAATACTCTTGCTAAAACACACACAAAATAATATATAAATATGTTTCATTCAATTTACAGTATGAGCAAAAATTAAATAGTAAGTGCATAATGTTGTTCATTTTCTATGTTTTTAGTAAAAGAAACAAATTAATAACGGTACACATGAAATACATAAAATATTTAAAAATTAATTTTCTACTTTCATTTGCTTTCCTATTACACAATAGTTTAGTTCAGTTTTTTTATTAACATCGCACTAGAAGCAACACGAGGACTATTGGTGGTAGACCTCGTAATTTTAACCTCGGTCAAGTGACGAGGACGACACCTGAGCTGGCACCTCCTCTCCTAACTTCCACACAATTCCAACGAGAGGACTTTGTATCCCGACAGATTTAACATGTATCAGCCCCAGCTACAAGGCGGGTCCTTAGCGGCCAAGGATCGAACCCGTGGCTGAACGAAAACCGCCGGCCACGAATCCGAAACCATGACCACTAGGCTACCGCGGATACCTTAATACAAATAAAGAAAAAAAATTTCATAAAAAAATTATTTTCTAATTATTCTTAGATTTATTCAAATTCATAAATATGTGTTATATATACTTGATACACATATTGCTGTAGCAAAATATCTTCGAGGTAGTCTTACATTATAAGAAGCCGTAAAATATATGTTGACAGTTAAAATATTATAAATGCATAAGCAAAATTTTTGTATGTATTATTATGCACATCTTATAAATGTCCTTTTTTGGCTTTCAAAGTAAAATCTAATAAACATGCGGAAATTTTAGAATCAGTTTATAAATCTGAAATTAACCTTTATACATTAGATTGAAAATGAAAAATACTTTCAGCATGGAAATTGAATACGAAACGAAAAGAACGTCTACAGCTCGGAGCGTCCCATTCCTACTCGGAATCGTTTGCCCTAATCGTTACCGTTCTTCAACTTACTTTGATAGATCTACTAGAAAGTCTATCGAAATAGGTCTTCCAGTTCCAAGACCTACTTTGCCAAGTCTTTTACTCCCTGAGGAAAGAGCTAAGGAGTTCTCCTTCCTTCTAGTTCCCTTAGAGCGAGTCGATCCAGTTCTTTCCCTCTTATACGTTATACGCATGGTATGACAAAGAGGGGTAATATCTCTGAATATTTAAAAAATGAACTTAAAGGCTTCATGACTGGAGAAATCCGAATATTTGAAAATCTCGGTATTATAAAATACTTTTTTTCCTTAATTTTATTTAATAATTTATACTATTGTGATTTTATAATTGTAAAATAATTATCTTTAATTTAGAGCAAAATTCTTAGAAAAGTATTTGAGTAAAAGAATTTTTATCATTTGATCTTAAACATTAAGGAAACATTATTATACCTCTTTAATTTTGAAATTATCGAAAAACATTTTACGAAATTTGAAATTTAAACCTGTTTCAAGATGAGACGAGAGAGAAATCAGATAAGGAAAAAATTGGCATTTATAACGGAAAAGGTGTTTTTTAAAAGTAAATTAGCATCTTATTTCAGTTCCATTGTAACAATTTTGTGCAACTGAGATGAATATTTATGAAAGTTATTAAAGTTGGCATTTATTATAACTGTATACAATTTTAACAAAATAAAAAATTGAGAAAAATTTAAGTGCATAAGTTTCTTGTGAGTAAACGCATTTCAAACTTGAAAGTGCAGATAAGTATAAAAGTATGGGAAGACAAGACAATAAAAGAAATTAATTACATATATAAAAGCAAAATAGAATGTGATAATAATACTCATACTTATGAAAAATGAACAATATTCTATTTTATCCGCAAAACTACGAGAATTCTATACTTTCTATAGACACGAAAAATAATGTAATGAAAGCCAAATTATTCTAAAATAACTTATTTGAGACAAATTAAAAAAAAAACTGAGCACCTCCAGGTTTAAGTCTGATTCTAAGACGAATAGTTTATAGACAATAACAAAAAATGTTAATTCTTAATCAAATATTGTAAAATTGTCATTTAAATATAAAATACATTTTTGGGGAATTTTTTATTCCACTCGATTTTCTTTTATGTATTGTTTGAGCTGCTATTTCTTCATTCCATTTTATTGATTATTTTTATTCACACTTTTAAATTACTGCCACTGTTTCTAAACTATATACTTATCTCTCTCTCTTTTAATTTATGTTTCTGGCAGTATCTTAATTTAGTGTAAATACTTTTATATGTAATTCAAAAAAGTTTAATAATTTTATTTTATCTCTTCAATTTTTCCATTCCATACAATAAGAAAACATTCAAATTTAAAAGAGAATTTTTTTTCAGGAATTCTTTTGTTACTAATTTCATTCTAAGTGTTTTGATAAGTTTATATTTTAGTTTGAATAGTTTAGTGAATATCATCGACATTAAGGTCTTTGACCAATCATATACTATTAAATAAATATTTTCTGTATGCAGTATCATCGTAAAAGTTCCTTCACTTCTTACTGTTATTAACTATTTTACTACCACAGAGTTTAATGACAGGATATATTTGTTATTATAAACAGACAATAAATAATATACATTTCTTATTAATAGTTATTATTTAATATTTATTTCCATTTAACCATATCTTTTTAACTTTTTTATAAACTGTTAATGACATTTTAGTGAATTTAAATGCAATACAAGTGTATACTTGTTATGTAAATTTCCCGTATCTCTGACTATTAACTAGTTAATAGAATATATAATTGTCTAATAGAATGCTATTGCACTAAGTTCGTCAATTAGGCTCTATTATACAATTTTTTTAAACTTTTTTAAGACTCTGACATTTGCATTAATTTATATACATTTGATGATCTGTTAGATCTTTTAAGAGTATTTGAACTCGTTTGAAGTTACCAATTATCTTAATTGTCACCTTTTGATCATTAAATATGAGAGCAAGATCTTAATGAAGTACTGAATATTCCATTCAGGATTGATTATCCTTTAGTATTCCAGAAGGTTAATGGTGAGATGGAAATACAAACCAATAAAATAATCCAACCTTGATCCCACAGATTTTGAACTGTTAAATTGTAATAATAATGCGTGTATAGTTACTAGTGGCTTAGCAACAACATTGGTGTAACTCGAGGCTTCGAAAAGAGTTTGATGAAGTTTCGCCCCCTCTTAATGCGAATCATTAAAGAGCGATATGTCACAATACAATACCTAATTCTGTCACTTTACTTTCAATATAAATTAATTTGCAGTCATTTTAAAATTTTTACTTCACAGATAAAGAAATCAAATCTAATTACTTCTCTGTTAATCTCTTTTAAAATTTTTAATTCCTCTCGCTTTAGAAAATAACGTTACGAAATCATGGTATTGTCCATTAATTAATTGAAACTCAGCAAACTCCCTTACAAGATATACTCGCTAATTATGCTTCATTGAAAATCCTCTCAATCGGCTTCGATCCAACCGTTTGGCAATTCATCTGAGAAAGTAACCCATTCGATACTTACAGTAATATGTTTGATCCTAGCTTCTAGCTTTTGTTAAGTACTCTTCACAATAGAGTTTGGGTTCGGATTGAATTTAATGAACTGTGATCTCTTTTTTAAGAGATTTTCTACCACTGTACTATCAAAAAATTGTGGGAGTATCGATACAATTATTCAAAACTATAAATGAAATTATTTTCTAAACCAATTAAAACTACGTAAAAAAGTACTTTAAAAATCAAAACCTCTTTAACTGAATGTTATATGAATCACCGGTATAACAAATAACTATCGGTTAATTTCTAAAGTAGTTGAAATTTAGCATTAAATGTACATAAATCTGCAAACATTCTGATTATAGAATTGAAAAAAAGTCATTGAACTATTAGGGGACAGTTTTGTTGGTCCCGGACCCTTTCAATAGGGACTTTAATGTACTTACTTCTTATTAAGGAACACTCAGTTTAAAGGACACTGAAGGAAAGATTCGAAAATAAGATAGAGGGAGAGAAAAAAAAGTAAAAAATACTCTTTTTCAGTACTCTTCTGATGTTTCAAAAGCAAGATTTTGCTCAGTGAAGGATATTTTTGTTAGAAGGGAACAATAAAATAAAATGGTAATCCTTTTCTTTTGAAAGCCGCTTTTCAGTAGGAAAATGGGAAACTGTAGGTTCTGATGCAATCAAAATGATATTTCTCATTTATAAAATTCAAAATCCAGTTATTCTTGCTACAGTTAAAAGTAGGGTAACAAATCAGCGTTAGCAAATTGTAAGGTAATCCCAAACATGGATCAATAGGAAGTAGGCGTTTTAAGAAAACAATCTTTGGAGTGCACTTAGTGAAAATATTAGGGATGAAATGAATGGGTTTAACTTGTTAAAATCAATGGTAGAGCTCAGATGCAAGAATATTTAGAAATAAATTAAAGCTTGAGTACCGAAAACACCAATGACGATGTAAAATCTTTTATTTCAACTACAGTTGATTATGTGAGCTTTAACAAAAATAGCTTGGAGAGTAGTGAGGAAAACAAAGAGCCAGACGAAAAATGTGACATAAAAACTATACAGATGTCTTAAAATGCATCCTCCAATTAAAAAAATTCAGGATAACTTTCAGTGATTGTGAAGGACATTAAAATCATCAGTAGCATTAATGCCCTCGTCGAAAAAAATACTAGTAATGTCCAGACTTTCAAACAAATGAGTGTAACGGATAATTTTAAAAACATTTCTTTAAGTACAAAATCCTGTTGTTCCTTTAATACATTTTTATAAACATTAAACTTATTTAATCAAAAATTTTATTTTTTCATTATCTCCAGAATCAGATAAATACCAGTGACTATGTTACTATTTATATATCATCTATTGAAAGCTTGATATAACCTGAATTCCTTATTAAATTACATTTTTGATGCTACCCACTGAATGAGGGACACCTCTATTTAACGGATAATACGCCTGATCCGGTGAATGTCTCTAATTGAAAAGTACTACTGTACGTGTTTTCTTACCCTTTCATATACAGATTCAGTCGAACGTCTTCAGCTTCAAAATAGTTGATACCTAAATATATACATTTCTAAAAATTGTTTTAATTTACTTGTCAATAAGTGAATAGAGACCCAAATTATCTTAAAAATTATAAGGTACAGTGAACTTAATTTTAAAAAAAGGTTTGAACATTCTAACCACTCATTTTTTTTCTTTCAAACGTGATCACGGGTATGCTACAACCTCAAAGGCAAGTGATGTAACCTTTAAGAAATTCTCTAGGTAAAAAAATTCATTACTGACAATTTTATAATTTCTAATAATACTAAATATTCCAGATATGACACAATATCTTAATCAACATTTCTTTTTCCTCAGACATCTAAACAATTCTCTAAAATCACATTTTATATATTTATCGTAATTTTCATAACCAGCAGTAAATGTTGCATAAATTTTCATGCAGTTTCTGCATACTCACGCATTAGAACAAGTTATTAAATTATAATAATAACATTTCTTAACATTCAATAACCTTTTTCATTACTTAATAATAAAAGTTATATTTGTTTAAATGTTTGCTTAAAAGTCAATTAACCATTAAGCTTTTAAAATATGTGTTTTTGAACACGCATCTTAAAAAGCATGTTTAATTAAAGCAACATTTTATGTAACCATTAATATTTCCTTCCGCGTATAAATGTTAACAGGATATTAATAATTCTTAATGTAGTTTAAAATTAAGTTATGTATTTTTTGTTTGATTCATACCATCCAGCAAAATATGCATTTAAAAAAATATAAATAAATAAATTTAAATTATATATTTAATGATTATATATATATTCATTTGTTAATTTAGAGGAATATATATATATATATATATATATATATATATATTTGAATGATGGATTACTAATTTATAAACTAATCTAAAAATATACACAGAAAACTAATATGGAAAACAATACACTACTTGATATTGTGACAAATATATGATATATTAAATATACAAAAAATTCCACGTATAGAATAAATAAAGCATCTGCAGGGCGAAACCTGACTACAAACAATTCGTAACTCAATAACTTTACCTTTAGATTATTCGTAAATGCATTAAAGTAGAAAAGTTAAAAATATAAAAATAGTTATATATGTGAAATTTAAAGGTAGATCTGTCTAATAATACCCGAAATTTATCGCCATATTACTTTGAGAGGCTTTATTATACCTATGTTCTCAAGTTTGAAAAAGGAAACTCGAGTCTCAAAGGTCTGAAGTTCTCCACTTTAATATAATTTTCACCTAAGAAATCCACTGCTTTGAAATTGAAAACATCATTTAATATAAATTAATCATGCAGAAAACACTTGAGTATTTAGCTTGATTAAAGACATTAATTAATATTTATTCTACTTCATTGCAATAATCGACTGCTTTGACACTTCATTAATATCAAACCTTACTGATATCATTTGAGATTTTAAAAAAGTAAAATGTTTGTATAAAATACTATTATTAATCAAATAACAGTGAGTTAATAAAGAATATTTTAATAGAATTGTATTTTTTTTTTTTTTTTTTTTTTTTTTTTCATTTTCTGCGACAATAAATCAGTTATTCAATTTCTCGAAAACGGACAGAACTACTCCGCGCCGGATGATGCGCTATAGCTTTTTAAATACTACAATACAGTGCAACTTTCCTGCGATCGTGTCTTCATCTTTTGTCAACCGCTACTTTTCAGAAGCTGGGCCAAGGATTTCAATGAAGATGTAGATTCCGCTAACTGGTAATCGCTGTCATTATGATAAAGTCATCACACGAATTCACGTCAAGCACATGAATAATTTATAGGGAATATTTTGTCTCGGGAGGGAGAACATTTTTCACAATTCCGGAAGATTCTTACGAAAGAAAAGCAATTCGATAGCCATCTGCAGCAGGGGATTTCGATGTCCCCATATCGTTTGTTGAACACACAGCTCTCGCTGCTTTTGATTCCTAGATCGCTTGTGGCAAAAGTTGAGAGGACAAGAAAAAGAAATTTTAATACACTTCCTCCTGAGCCATATCATAATGACGGGCTCAGATTGCAGTGGTGGAACACGCTATTCTAAAGTGGTGATTTGCTTTGTGTTTTCTTTTTCTTCGCCGGAAGTGAACCAGCAGCGACGATCGAAGAAAGCTCTGGAAGAAGTCTCGATAATCTCACTTTGATTGAAGGATATTCCAGCCATCGCATCCGCAACACAACAAGAGGTCGACAAACCTTATTCCGTGCACTTTGCTACCGAATTGATGATTAGATAGGTAATCGCACTAAGTGGCAGATTCAGACCTCCGAAGTGGCGACAGTTCTTCTGACAATCACGTCCGTTTTTGTTTGTATTCGGCATTTTTTAGATCTAGAGTAACAAGTTCTGTTCTCCTTCCTCCTTTTCTCTATGACCTTGAACCAAAACGTTTTTCAAACATACATTTTGCTAATATCTTAAAGTGGTACAGTTATCTATGACTTGAGACAAGTGCAAATTGTTATTTTAAGTTATCTGTTCGGTTTATTTTTAATCTCAATCAAAATGAGTATGTGATTACCTATTATTATTTTTAGAACTTTTCCTTCGTTTTTACTTGATGTTTTTAATTACTTATGAACCATTTATTTTCAATTGTTTTTATTTAGTTAATTTTATAGCAAACATTGTAAGTTTTACTCTAACTTATCGTTATGAAACTAAGTATTATAAGTTTAATTCTTGCTTATAGTTATCACTAACTTATCGCTTTCATGATACATTTTTATTGTAACAGGAAAACAAATTTAAATTATTCGATATTACTAAAGTTTAACACGAAAATGTGAGAAAATTTTTGCTCATAATACAACTGATTAATAATATTTCTTAATTTAAAACAACATTCAACTTTGTTATGAATAAAAACGTATCCTCTTGTGTCTCTCATGCACGCAAGCAATCTCACGGACTTTATTTTGCACCCGAGAGTGTGTAAAATAAAGAGAATTTGCACATTATGTCGAATTTATGAAATCCTAAAGGACAGCTTTTAATAAAATTCGCTATGATTATACATTCATATCAGGGAAAGAAATTTACTATTCAAAAGTCCTTTTATGTATGTATTATTATCAGTAAAGCTCATAGTCTAGGAATGTCTAAATTTCACGCTGTGATGTCGAACTGAAAATGAGGTAGAGTCCCCTCTCTAATTAGAGAGATATACAGTAGAGTTTCTTCTCACAGCCAGATATTTCGTACTACGAAGCGGCATACTGGACAAGAAGCAGTCGAGGAGAATTTGTACCAGTCGATCCCACTTCTGTAGCAGGGCTGCTTTTAGCTTCGGAATAGTTCTCGGAGGAGTTGACGAGATACAATCGCTCTTCCAAAAACGTCCCAGACATGCTCTATAGGGTTAAAATATCCTCACCATACTTCATAGTAGTCTGGGAGTCTTTGCAGGAGTGGTTGACAGTCCAACATAATGCATCACTAAAACACATTGCATTTCGATCACCATAATTAACCCTTCCCGTGGGGAGGAAGGGATGATATGTCCCAAACTCTCTCCAGAACAAGTACAACGAGAATCAAAGTTCAGGCTGAATCTCGAATCATATGTAAAAAGTAGTGAACTCTACTGAAGACTGGTCTAGAGCGCATGTTGTCTGCATCATGCTAACCGTGCTCGCTTGTATACTGCGGTGAGCGGGACGCAAACATACGGTCTTCTGTCACACCACCTCTCTCATGAGGCCTCGAGAAACTGGAGACAGAGAATCTCCGGTTCCAGTGACATCAAACAGTTCAGATGAGAGAAATGAAGTTGTGGCAGTTGTGCGTCGCAGTGCTGAAAATGCAAAGAAACGATCCTCATTCTTCGTTGGGGATCTTAAGTGACCATGTCTATGTCTTCTCTATATAAATATACTGTTCAGATACTGTTTTCACAAATTGCAGATGTCAATGGGCGTTACATTGTCTTCTGTAGCCACCTGAACCCTACCTCTAATATACGGATAATTCTCCATCTCATTCCATCATGTGTACGTTCGTGGCTAATCATTTTACTTGATACCTTATAACATTTGCCCAACTCTTGCTAGAAACACGGTGAATGTCTTGGAGGAGCACGAGCATACAAATAACCCACAACCCTTCGTGCTCATATATTCCTTCCAAAATCACAGGTCCGCTGAAACAAACATGTACACTTACGTATTCGACTCTGAATACTTGCGTAATTCTTCAGCGGCGTTATTAATACCTTTGGTGAAATGCTTTTTTTAATAAAACTAGATATAATTTTGTAAATTCTCAAAAATTTGCTCATCATTGTATAAAAAAATTGAAAAAGTTACTCAATTCTTAAAAAACTATGTTGGAAAAAAATGATAAAAATCTTTCTTCTTTGTATGTATGTATCATAATGATACATCGGTTTCAAATTTCGACATTTTGTACATGTTTTTATTATCGCACATTTCTTATTCTTTATTTTTTTTCTGATATATAACTGAGTCAATAAAACGATCTTATCTATCCTACATAAAAATCATCAGAAAATAATGCGAAACATTTAATCATGGACAATCCGTGATCTAATAATTGCCTATATAATAATTATAATTAAAATTATGAAAAATTAAAATCTCGACCCTATTAAAAGAAACATAGACATGACAAATTAGACTCAAAAGGTTTAATGAAGTAATCCCATTTATATATATATATATATATATATATGTGAGATACGTCTAAATTAATTGAAGGGAAGCAGAAGTGGAGAAGGAATTGTGAAGAATGAGCACAAAATAAATTTGTGCATGCGTAAAATGAAATTTGATATTGCTGGAATAAAAATTCGATTATGCCTTGTTGAATTTGAAGTTTCGCTGTTACTCGCAATCATATATTCGGACTCAAGTATTGAGATAAGCTTGATATTTAATATTTATGTAAAACTTGTTAGTGAATGTATTGAGGGATCGGGAACTGATAGAGTGTTTCCCATAAAAGCATAAATATAAATTATTTGCCTCAAAACCTGTGATTGTTTTATTTTATTGAAAATGGATGTATCTGTGCTTAGAATTTAAGTTGGATGATTTAAATTTGTAATTCAATGGAAGACTTCTGTACGGAGCCGTTGCAAACCTGAATAATACAAGTATAATTTTCAGTGACATTAATAACATTTCGGGCAAATTTCCACTCCACTTCTAACTTCAAGAAATTGTAGACCTGAAGATTTTTATTTTACTCTGTATTTAAATTACAGAGCAAATGGTTTATTTTATGACCAATTCAGATAATTCTCACTTTTTTTAAATTAAAAGCATTGGAGATACATTTTGACAATGAAGTAAATGTATATTTATGTATCTGTTCATGTAAAGAAAATCACATTTATATGCATAAATAATTATGTATGAGTAATTAATAATCGATAGCTATATTTACATATGTAAATCGTTCAATTATTTTTAGATACACATTTTGCATAAATTTTACTAAATTTAAAATTTTAAAAATTTATAGAGTACTTAAAAACATAACATTTTATTCACTCAACATAATTATAGTATCAAAAAAATCGAATTTATTGAAATTTTGAAAATTGTTTTAATTTTAAATTCAAATTCTCTTGAATTTTTAGACAAATATTGTGGCATGCAAATATTTATCAGAAAAAAATAATGTTCACTGTGCAAAAATAAACTCATTTCAAATTGTGCAAAATACCTTCTTTATACATATAAGTTTCGAGCAAAGCTTACTAGAATCCTGTAAACACATTTTGAGAAAATCACAAATATACGAGTAGATATTTTTTCTATGCTATGGCAAGTTTGTTCACAATTTTAAAATTAAATTTTATATGGCTCTGTATTTATCAAATTCTTTTAATTAATATATCTACAAATTTATCGAAACGCCCTCTATTATTAATAGCATAATCAAAAAATGCAAGTTTCAAAGTACTTTAACGTCTCGGTTACCTTAATACATTCGATTATTACTTAACTTTTTAAAATTTTCTTATATTCGTGACCATTTTAAGTTAACATAATATTGCGGGATGAAGAGAAAAATTAGTTACAGTGTGCATGTATGAAAGGCAAATTAAAGATGGTTCTTTTATGGAAGAAATAGTTATATTCAAGCTTAAACATAAATCATGTTGTAAAAAGAAAAGATTTAAAACGTATTACTATCTCTCTTGTAATTAACTATCCTTTTATGTAAATTCCGACTATGTTATTGAATATTATACCATCATTAACAATGATTTTACACTATTTCTCTTTCGTACATCTTTCATTACATTTGGGTGCATTTCTTTAATATTCCATTCAGTAGTTCGACTTTGTAATTAAATCAGATGAAATCAGTGGCAAGCTATAAATCCTTGACCTTGCTTGTTATATATATTAATACAGTAGTGCCATTTACCTAATACAGATGATAAGATCTTATTACATACCCTAATAATGTTATGGAAATGTAATAAGAAATTCTTTTACTTATGAGTCTGATTAATGTGTTGAATAATTTAATAATTTATCAAAATATATGAAATCTTAACTATAATTCTTATCACTAGTGACTTTTTAATAGTTTTATTACTCGAGTATTCAATGGTATCAAAAAATATCACAGAGGATATGCGAGTATAATAAGAAGTGAATTCAAAGGACAAATAAATTAATGCAAAAGTGTTCTACGTTCTTCTTCAACATTTAATAATAGCTGTTTTTAATAATAGCTGTTTTTTCAATATTATCATAGACTTTTGAAAAAATTATTGTAAAAGTTTGCCAGATCTAGCAATTTAGGTATTATAGTCATTTGTAATACTTCGAAATTTGACCGGAGTTTTGTGGAATTATGGCGTTAAAAATTTATGAAAATTTAATATTTGTAAAATGTAAGCCCAATTTATTATTAAATGCTAAAAGACGATTATTTATCTCTCTTTCACTACATTTGTATAACTGGAAAGCACTATTATTCAATACATGTTCACTCAACAATTTAAAATAGTAAAATTTGCAAATAATTGCATAATTTACAGGAACCTTATCTACATAAACGACAACAAAATCTTTCTGCATATCATCTATAGCGAGTCTTATAACTTTAAGAATGAAATTATCAAATTCCTTAGTAATTTGTTTCCTTATGTCTAGTTTACTATTAATAATCATGAGCCTAAATCCAGTTCCCTTAATCATGAATTCTAAATAAATTGTTTCCAATGATGTCCAAATTACCTGTGACAACATGTTGGTGGAATGAATCAACATATTGTTTGTAGTCACTACATCTTCAAACTTCTGGAGTTTGTAACTATGAAATATTGTTGTAATTAAAAATAATTCTCCCAAGTTTCTTATAGTACTTAAAAGCTCTTTTAATTTTGATATTCTTAATCAAAAATAGAGACATGTTTTTCTGAAAGACACCAGAAAAGTTAATTTTATGAAATGATTTATTCATAAGGAGAAAAGTGCAAAATTCTGTAATTTATTTTTCATCAAAATTCAAATGAATTTTCATTTTATTGCAAAGATATTAGTTACAAATATCTCCAATAATATGAAATCCCTGCGTATCTGTAATAACGTTATTATTCAAAATGTTTACAACTTTCACTTCTCTTTTACTAAGTTCGAACATACAGTGTTTAAAATGTCCTACGGGATAGTTCTTTTCAAATTCATATCCTAATTGAAACTTTTTTTTCTTTTATAGTTGAAAAGTTTCTTATTTTTCTATTCCTACGTTTGCCTCTAGAAATTCTAGTTAATTTATAAGGATTATTAATCTTACAGAATCCTTGATTATTTTACTTATTTCCATGCATTACATTTTTATTGTTCCATATTACATTTAACCCATAGGGATACACATTACCATAAAAACCAATGTAAAAATTTCAAACCATAATCTTTCTTTTATATTGGGTACAATTTTAATAATATATATTTTACCATTATTAAATTCATGTAAATTAAAAATTTTAATTTCAATTTGATCTATATTTTTACGGCTGTTAAAGTATTTCGTATCATTTATATATATATATATATATATATATATATATATATATATATCTTGTGTGTGTTAATTATCCCAAAAATTTAACAAATCTCTATTTTATCATGTCCTCAAAGACTTAAAAATTACCAAATGTAATATTAATAATTTCTTTTTATCATTTAAATTATAAAACTAAGTATATCATCGCAAAGTTTTGAAAAAACACTTTTTCTAAAAAAAACTTACAAATAATCAAAGAAGTTGTTGAAAGTAATTGAACCATTACCAAAAACGACATCATAGAAATTACAAGCTGAAAAGTGAATAATAATACATTCAACAAATTTAACTTAAAAAAATTATAAATTCAAAAGTAATTAAAATAAACAGACAAAATTCAGAAATATCAAATAAAAGTAGTAATTGTAAAATTGAAGAAAACTAAACATTTGAACAAAAACAAAATAAATTGAAATACTTACGCATTAATGAAAATAATAAATCAATTAAAACAAGCAAAATAGTCTAAACTTTAAATAATTAAACTTAGTAAGAAAACAAAAAAAAATAATTCAAACATAGTAAATCAAAATTAAAATTTATGAAAAAGCAATTTTAGAAGAAAAATTTAAGAGGATAGAATTGAAATTATGAAAGAAATAAACAGCATTATTATATTTTTGATACTTAATTTCAAGTACATTAATGAATAATTAAAAACATTACAACATTTAGAAAAAAAGAAATATAAAAGTTTGATTAATAAAAACAAAGTACTATACATACAAAAAGAATTACTTATCTACAGACGATGTTAAGAAAAATTAACTGAAAAAGGAAACTAAAAATGTGTACAAGAAAAACATATTGGAAATATTTTTAAAGAAATAATGATCAAAAGAAGAAAGATAAAAAATAAAAAAAAAAAAAAAAAAAAACAGTAAGAAAATGGAATATAGCATATTTAACTCGGCCACTGGCATAGGACTGTTTTCGCATCATTAATTTAGATTTATTGACTCCTTTTTCCCATACAGTAATATGTTATATAAAAAATAGTTACAGATTTCTAAATTCAAAAGATCTAAGACGCTAAAATCAGAAAGAAAAGAAATATTTAATTAAAATACAAATGAAAAGGTCTGCAAGACGATTATGGGCAGTTTTTAAATTTAAAATAGGTCCTTTACAAGATAAATATCATAATCAAACAATAAAATAAGAATAAATAGCTTAAAAAAGATTAAACGTTAAAATATACCCACTATACAAGCAACTCAAGATCAAACAACACAAATTGTAGAATTACAACCAAAATTAGAGACGGGAAAATTGAAAAGCAGAAGTGGATAACAACATTTGTCAGAAACAATGAAAACAATATGCAAAAAAGAAAGTAATTAAGTTATAAAAATATAAAATAGAAAAAAGAGAAAAAGGTTGAATAAAAAATGTATAAAAAAAAGAGAACAAAAGAAAAAAAAAGGGAAAAAAATGTAATAAAGTCCCAAAACTAAAAACCAAAAATTTGTAATCTTCTTTATAATATGTTTAAAATTACTATTAATAAAATTCAAAGAATACTCGGCCTGCCGAAAATGTTTGTGAAAATTATCTCAAGGTCTTGTAAATACAATATATATTAAACACGAGTTTTTTGCTACGTAAAATATAATTATAAATATAATGTTCCTCAAAATACTAAGGCTTGAAGAAATAGTCCAAAATGGTAACTTAAGAATCATAAAGCTAACCCCTCTTATCATAAATATTGCTATAAATTTTAATACATTCTATTTGTAAATTAATATCTAAAAATTCAGTTTCATTAATATTATCATTAATTAACAATAATTTTAAATACGCTGGATA
This sequence comes from Nephila pilipes, assembly GCA_019974015.1. Lineage (NCBI taxonomy): Eukaryota > Metazoa > Arthropoda > Arachnida > Araneae > Nephilidae > Nephila > Nephila pilipes. The sequence continues at coordinate 322,475 of BMAW01037466.1, forward strand.
AAAGAATAAGCATGACTTAATTTATCTCTCTCTCTCTCTCATTATTACCATTACTTTGAAATATTATAGTGATAAAGATTATGGTAATGATTATATTCATTGTAACAGTTTTAATTTCCTTAGATATATTGGTAATATTATAATCTAAACAAATTAAAAGTATGTTTATCAATATTGTTATTTTCATTATAATGCAAATAAATATTAGCCAAACAAGTACATACAATTCCACTTTATGGTATATGTTACTTTAAATTGTTTTTATTACATTCATTTTTTTATTGTTAAAATTAATATAATTTTCGTTTAAAAATTACTTCAACTATGAAATTCATTTTTTTCATATAAAATAACTTTGTTATTATTAAATTTCTTACAAAGATATTTAAGCAAATAAATATGGTCTTCAATGCCTATTGAGTGTAAAAGATCTACAAACCCATATCCTTATATAGCATAAATCTGCTTATTTTTAATGCATTTCACAATATCAATATTATTTTTTTATATTACAAGTTTCATTCAAATTATTATTAACATAATTAACAAGATTTAATAATGCTTATTTTTAACATATTTAAAAATATCAGCACTATTTTAATAATAGTTATTTTATTCAAACTATTTATAACAATTGACAAAAAGTTTTGTAATTTTTTTGCCAGAAAAAAAAGTTAAGTATTCGATCATCATTGACTGTTCTAAATTTAATAAGAATTGTTATTATCTCGATGCTTATAAATAAAAGTAACGTAGATTTTTGTTTATTGCATATAACAGCATAATTATTAGATAGCTTCTCTTCAAAACGTATTACAAAAATATGTATTATTTTTAAATTCCTTAAAAGCGTCCATTGGAAGATCATAATTAACTGTTAATTTAACATTAAAATTAGTAACATGTAAGATAATTTCTTTCCAAACATTATCACTATTTTTTTTAAAAATGTTAAGATTAAAATTAGTAAGTTAATTCATTATATATCTTTATTTCTTATCCTTTACGGTATCTAAATTTCCCTTAATAACATGTCGATTTTCCTCAATAATATAAGGTTGGAGGGAAAGTTCTGTCGTATTTTAAAGAAAATATTTGAATTCATTTATAAAAATATGTGTTTAATATTAATCAATTATATATGCTCCGTTATTTGTTACAACCTGTTGCCATCTTTCAGGTAACCTGTGAATTCCTATTTTGTAGAAGTTCTTGTGCTTGGAGTTAAAATAGTCAGCAACTGCCTTAGAAACACTTTCAAAAGACTTAAATTTTTTTTCCGTAAGATAATTTTGCAGAGATCTGAACAGGTAATAATCAGATGGTGCAATGTCAGGTGAATACGGTGGGTTACTAAGGACTTTCCATCTTAAGCATTCAGTTTTTGTTGTGTCACCATTGCAGTATGCGGTCGAGCACTATCGTGGTGGAACACTATTCCTTTTCTGGACACTAATGCTGGCCTTTTTTCTTTGATAGCTGCATTCAATTTATCCAGCTGATTGCAGTACAGATACGCGTTAATAGTTTTTCCCTGTTTCAGCTACTCGTAGTATACTGGACCTTTTCTATCCCACCACAAACAAAGCAGTACTTTTCGTTGATGGATACTTGGTTTTGGAACTGTTGCTGACGATGTTCCTGGTTTGCAGTAAGATTTTTTTCTCTTAATATTCTCGTAAGTAATCCACTTTTCATCTCCAGTAACCAGCTTGTCCAAAAACGGCTCCACGTTGTGTCTAATCAGATGTGATGAACACATTCTTACACGATCAGACAAATTTTTTTCCGTTAATTCATGTGGAACCCAAACACTTTGCTTTAGCACAAACCCAAGAGATTTAATGAAATCTCCAACAGTTGTATCATGAATGACTTCTGCAATTTCTCGACTTGTTAAATGTGGATTATTTTCCAACATGGATCGCAAAACATCATTATCGATCTTGGATGGTCGTCCAGATCTATCACTTTCTTGGAGGCTCAGATCCCCGGAACGAAATTTGCTAAACCATCTTTGACAAGTATGAACATTTACAATATCTTTTCCAAATACCGCACATAAATTTTTACATGCAACCGATGCGTTGCTTCCTTTTTGGAATTCATACAAAATGCAGTGCCGTAAATGCACTTTATCTACTGACATGTTTTTCACTTTAAATATCACAAGTAAATGATGAACGGTAAAAAAGGACTCCTTTTATATTATACAGCAGCTAAAAGAACAAAAAAAATTCGAATGACTCCCTAGCCAGATGTTTTTTTTATTTACAAGAAAAAATCACCTGCCTATTTAAAATACGACAGAACTTTCCCTCCAACCCAATATAATCTTTGTAAACATTACGCATACAAATATCATCAATTTGTAAGTGCATATTGCTATTATAATTAAATAGAATACGATTCTTTTTTTATTGTATTCAAACGCTTTTATTAATATTATTATTATATATACAACATACATATGCGTATATATATATATATATATACACTGCTGCCCACACAAAATGCAACACCCAGAAGGACCAGAGATATCACAGCGAAATTTATTTGGAAAATAACATATTGTACAAAGATCTGACGATTAAAATTACAGCCTCCTGTGAAGTGTGTATGATGACAAAGTCAGTAGTTAGTGGAGCCGCCATTGTTGGCTGTAACCGCTGCCACACGCCTCGGCATAGAATCAAAGAGGCTTTAGATGTATCCTTGGGGTACAGCAGTCCATGCGGCTTCCACATATTGCCAAAGTTAATCTGGTGTAGCAGCGGGTAGTGTATCCCAGGCCAGTCGTTGTGCAAGCATGGACCACACGTTTTCGATTGGCGATAGATCGGGAGAACAAGCAAGTCAAGGAAGCAATTCAATCTGATGGGTAAAGAACTCTTGAACATTACGTGCCACGTGTGGTCGCGCATTATCCTGTTAGAATATGGCTGATGGCAAGCGCTGAAGGTATGGGAGGACCACGGGCTCCAACACTTCAGATATGTAGCGCTGGCTGTAGTGTACCGTTAATGCGTACTAGAGGGGTGAGGGAGTGAAATACAATACCACCCTAATCCCTGCAGGCGATGCATAACGCAACAGTTCAGCAGCCACTCACCCTGGTGTCTCCAAACTCTAATCCGACCATGGTGATGTTACAGGCAGAAGCGGGATTTGTCAGTAAACACAATGTCATTCCATTCCGTTGTCCATGTCCACCGTTTATCGCACCATTGGCGGCACAAACGCCTGTGGTTTCGAGTCAAGGGTAAACGAAGCAATGGACGCCTTGAGGACATTCCACTCTGCTGCAAACGGCGTCGAATGGTACGAGCGTACACCGAATGATGCGTAGCAGACTGAATCTGTTGTGCTATGGTTCGTGATGTGGCCGCGTGATCCATCATTGCCATGCGCGCAATCTGCCTGTCATCACGAACAGTGGTGCAACGAGGTGGGTGCGATCGGCCCCGTAGGTCCCTCCTGCATCCAGCGATCACAGATTCGCATCACAATTGCTTGGTTTCGTCCAACGCGTTGACCGATTTCTCTGAAGGATAATCCGCAATCCCTATAGGCTACTATTCTTCCTCGGTCGAATTCAGAAACTTGATCAAAAGACGCTCGATGGTATAGGTAAACAACTTACGCAAAAAAAAACGCACGAAAAAACAATTGCCGTACTTCATATCGCTGGATACGCTGGATGTTGTATCGAGCACATAGGCCGCGGAGTGGCCTTTAAGCTCGGGTCGGTAGAATGAAGCAATTAACTTTGAAAACGAATTGAATTTAGGCTTTCTGTGTGGTGGTGTCAGAGGGAGGCCTGTGAATGGCTGTCGTGGAAGTCTGATAAAGTTGGCAACTTGGAGGTATAGGTTTCGGTCAAAGAGGGTGCTGAGAAACTGGATTCCTATTGGTTGATGGATCTTGGAGGGGAGCTGTCCTATTGGCTGTCCCTGACTGCTATGATTGTATGGTGGGTGTAACTGTAAGGGTGGGCGTATACGGCAGAAAAGTGTGCTAGAGATGATGATTCAGTGAAATTAGATGAAATTAATTATTAAGTGAATAAAAAATAATAGGTGTAAAAAAATTAAGGAGGGTTATAGGAGTCTAGTAGTACAGTGCTGGGTCTTTTGATGTTTTCTCTTGGTGTGTAATTTTCTAGATTGATCATGTTAGAGTTGGTTAAATTAAGTGAGTTAAAGAATTTTTTGGCTATTTTTTGTACATATTTTCTAAAGGCTGGGAATTTGGTGGCTTTTAGGATTTCATTGTTCCTTACGAACCATCTGGTTTTAGTTATCATTCTGAGTGTTGAGCTTTGTGTGGATTCAAGTAAATTAATGTTATATTTTGCCGCATACGCCCAGATAGGACATGCATATGTTAGGATTGGTCTGAGAACGACTTCATACCGCCAATCTGTTCTCTCCTTATATAACGCTTACGAGTGGTGCTACGGTCGCCAGTGATGTGCGTCTACGCTGCAATGCTAATTATTTGCATAGCTCATCGTCGCAAACGCATAATGTAAATTTCACATGGTTTGCATGCTTCCTTCAGGGTGTTGCATTTTGTGTGGCCATCAGTGTATATATACGAATACGTGTGTGTGTGTTTTAACTCCTTTAAATTTGCGAGTAATAATAAGAAAGAAATGTTTAAAAGAATTACAGTATTTTATAAGAAAATTGATACAAATCATAATAATTTTATATTTAAACACATTCCACCACTAAATTTTCATAAGAATTCTATTAAATTTAGAACAGTAACTTTCTGATTGTTCGAATACATAAACTACTCTTGCAGGCAAAAAAATTATACAAAGTATTATAGATGAAAAATGCTACAGTTATAAAAAATAGTGCTGATTTAATTGAATATATCAGTAATAAACAGATTTATGCTAAGTGCAGATATTATTTTGAATATTTTTTTTAATTCTGTTGACAGAGGGTCTTATTAAGGTTATAAAAAAAAGATTTATAAGAAATTTCATTTTATTTAAGTTATTGCGAATGAAGAATATAATTACTTAGTTATGTTAGTCTGAAAACTTACTATATTTTTTAATAATAAGAAATTTAAACAGATCAAGAGAAATCTGAAAATAGATGATATGATTATTTTCGAAGCTGTGAGCGATTTTACTGCTTCTATAAAGTTTGATTTCCACTCAGTCTGTCAATTGAGATCCTTTATAAATTAAGTAATCTCCTTATGAGATAATCATAATTTTTTAACGGTTTGATGATATACAAATATTTATGATCAAGATCTGGATTTTGACGATGCATCATCTTTCAGGAATTAAATCGCATTCATATATAGCTTACTGCTGATCAGATTTTTCTTAAGAAGAAAAAAGCAGTTTTTATTTATTTTATCATTTCATTACTATTTTATACCGCTTTATATTTAAAATGATATATTTTCTTGAATTGTTTTTGTATATTATCGAGCTATTAGGTTTTTAAGAATTTTTATAGTTATTTTAAATATTTAAGATTTTTAAAAAAATCATTTTTTGAATTATATGTCTATCAAAAAAAGAGCTAAATATAAATTAATTTTCATCTGATTGATCATCTTCGTACGACAATCTTTACACGAATCCACTAATCTATTAATACTGAAGATAAACTGAAAATTAATACTCAATTAAATGTTATCAACTTATACAGTTGCTTGAATATATTGCTACTTTTAATTCAGCTATTTTAAGTCAAAGCTTTAAATTATTTAGAGTATTCTATATATCATCCATATCTTTTTATAATAGATGTGATTTCTCTTACGATCTTGTGATACCTTAAATAATTAATATTCTTGGCAAATTCAACATCATTATAGGGACATAGTTATTACAATAGAATAGAAACTATAAACGTGCATAGAGCAACATGTTATTTAAAAATTCATACAGTGCATTAAAAACATCCTCTAAATATTTGATAAAATTATGTTAAAACATAAATCGCGTCACGAGTTACGACATTCTAAGATTAACAAAAAATTTTATTTGATAATAATTCAGTCCTCAGTTTCTTCTCACACTTAAATATTAAAAAAAGAAAATACTTATTTGGATTGTTTTCGTTAAAGAAATAAGTATGAGAAATATTCAGTTGGGAATAATAGTATACTCTCTAAAAGCTAACATACATTTATTACCTGCAAATATATGAAAACTAAAATTACTGGAAGTTTAATGTGTAGACTTTCACATTAAAAATTTCATCATTGAGTTAAAAAAAAAAGTGATTAATTTCAAGATGGTTAAAAAACTTTCAAATATTTTTTATGTGAAACATAACTCAATAAAACGAAAAAGAATCTTTAAAAGATAATAAATCATTTCGAAAGCAGTTTCGCATTTAGATACATTTGATACGCCGTATAACTGCCCTGATTTTTCAAGCTTCGTTTCTGAAACCAGTTTTGTTGCTCAGATCGGTTTCACACGATGTCTTACTTGATGAGAATTAAAAACAATAAAAGTGAAAAGTTACTCCGAAACCAGGTTTCATTTCATTCAGTCTTTAGGATGTCCCGAGGACATATTTTGAATACTCTTTTGTTACTTAGAACTGTGTAACTTTCCGAGTCAAAATTTCATTTTGTTCTCAAATAAGTTTGCTACTACAAAGACAGTATTGATAATAAGGATGAAACTGTTTTTCACATGAATTTAATTATTTCTTACATTCTTATTTGCTTTATCCCCTCTATTCTTAAAAACTTCTAGAATGCAAATAATGTCGTTCAATGGTTTACAGAATATTACTTCGATGTCCCTAATTTAAGCATTGCTTATTTTAAATTTCTTTTAATTGCTTAGATCAAGAAATAAAATTATATAAAAATAAATACGTCCTATATGTATTTATGGTCTCACATCATAAAATAGAATTTAATGCTAATCCATGTATTGGGGAAAGGTTTATAAATCATTTCAAAATGTAGCTGTCTTGTTTATTCTATAAAAATATTGATACAGTGTAGTATTTATAGAATAAAGTGACAAGAAAATTTTATCGATTCAACAAACACACACACTCACAAGTACATATAATATTTGTATGTGTATGTGTTTGCTTGATGGTGTTTCGTAATATATTTTGTCTTTATACAATCTATAGAATACAGTTATAGATGAGAGTTTCAGAGTTCTTCAGAACATGAAAAACAGAAGAAAACAAAATATTTTGTCCTTCAAAATGTGTTCTGATAATCATTTCGAGATAAAATTTGAATGAAAATTGATGATAAAGCTATTATTTATAAATATCACTCCTTTAAGTTATTATATATATATATATATATATATATATATATATATATATATATATATATACAGAAATGCTTAGAAATGTCTAACATATCATTAGAAAAATTCACAAAAGTTTCATTAGTATTTCTGAGAAAATTGGTTTATAACTTTAAAAATCAGTCACAACGTGTGAATATCTTAAGCAACAGATTTGCCCTAAGATTACAAAAGCAATTTCCATACAAGAATAAATATAATTTTCTGAAATGTTTAATTTCGATGAGACTGCCGGGAAGTCCATGCCAAAAACTCAGCAGGACTTAATGTAGTGTTTGAAGAAAGAAAGAACGCCAGAAAACATTTATAAGTCCTAAGAATTCTTTCCCCTTTTTTCAGAGTATTCGAAAATCATAACTAATGAACTAACGACGCTAAAACCAGTTTTCATTTTCATCAAACCAACTCTTTTTACATAAGCACATTTTTCCCCTATTTGACATAACAATAACAAATTAATGGAAGTTAACTATACTTATGGACCAAATAAGCGAACTATTTTTGTATATAATTTCATTCATTTCTATTTACCCATAATCCACAATATCACATGTGTTTAAAAAGTCTGACAGATATTTATAAACATTCATGAATGTCATCCCGCAATATCCGAATGCAATATTTCTCCCTCCCAAACCGAAAGGGACATTCCCATATCTCAGACGATACCTCACCTGAGAGAGAGGCACACTCTTCCCAAAGCAGGGGGGACAACCCCCCTTCCGATCGTTCTGTACCTGCCGACAGAGGTCCGGTCGACCAATAAGATCTCTGCGGCGTCCGTCGTCTTCATCTAAAGGGTGGTCGAGACGAGTCGCGCGTGCACCTCTGAGGTTACCTGAGGTTGTCCTTCCCTTATCTCTCTTTCTCTCAACCTCTGATCTTTCATCATCGGGTTGGATATCCAGCGAATCGGCCGCCGAGCGACGGCGAATCGGGATGATGCGGCATCGTCGGCGATGACCATGCATCGCCGCTCGCTGACCACCGGGCTCCTGTCGCATTTGTACCGCGCGCTCTTGCTCTTCTTGATCCTCAACGCCACAGATCATCTCAGGTGAGTCCCGTCTGCTTGCGTAGAGAATTGAAACATTGCATGATATTTGCAGTTAGGATTATGTATACATATATATTGTTTTGAAAATCTAAGTTCTGTCTTTGTGGAGACAATTTGACGTACGTTTTGGATTTTTGTTGATAATCAGTCAACTGTTTTTTTTGCGATATTTTATGTGTATGATCTTTATAACTACACTTCTAATAGCATTCACATTTTCTGAAAACATCTAAATGTTTGTAGTTTTCTGAATGACCCAAATGTGATTAAATCATTTTACTCTTTGAAATATTTTATAGTAAACTTTATTGGAATGTGTTAGTATTGAATGAATCATCTTAACATTCGCTAATCTTTAGTAATTTTAAGAAAGAATATTTAACTCTTATAGGATATTTTACAATAGTAATATATATCATTAAAATGAATTAAATGCAGCTATTATTTTTAAATAATTGACTTGCCTGTAAGTTTTTCAATTATGTTTTTGATAATTCAATTTTTTTACAAAAGAATTCCAAAACTCCCTAGGGATTCTTTGGCATATTCAATTTAAAATATTCCTTTGAATATTACGTAATCCATTTGAATACCTATAGTTTTAATAACCCTGCTAACTTTTTTCAGATTTTGGATTATCGCTGCTTGGTTAATGATTCGAAATATTTCTTTAAATTTCTGGAAATTGTTTTTAAATATTCGAATGTTTTTGAAAGATAATCATAGGATATTTTAATACACCCAGAAATAAAAAATTTGGTGTATATTCGGAAAAATGTCCCGTAATACTTTAAAATTTGTTCCCTAATATATAAAATAATTTTTGTTTATATACACCTCTTCATTACTTAAATCCCCTTAAAGCACTTATTCAAATATTCCCCTCATTTACTAACTACATGGCAAAATACGAGTATATTATGAAAATTTATTACATTATTAAAAAATTTTCGACGGTGCTATTAACTTTGATTAATAATGAGTTATAAATATATATGTAAGCGAACGAATTTCGTAGTTTTAAACAAAAATTCTACATTTTTTATCTTATTTTGTATGTACGTGGTTTATATTTAAGGGAATGCAAAAATAAGCCTTGTCTGAAAATTTCATCGTTTTTATATTTCTGATACAAGGAATTATTTATAGTTAAGATAAACTAAATAAAGCTCAGGTGTTTGGTGACAAGGTGTTTCATAGGGGGGAAATACGTGTTTTTGATCACTATTAAAGGTTTTGTTCCTTTTATTTCAAAAATTATAATCGAAATGCTTCGTAAGAGGTATTTCAAATCATTGTAATGAACATTTAATCATGGCAATTACTATATACCGTTACAGCGTAAAAATATAGTCTATAATTTTTTTAAAAAAGGTATATTGTTAAATTCAAAATTCTCTCTGGAGAGTTTTTAACTTAAAATTTTCACTATCGTAACTTAATCGAGTTGTTTTCCAAACAGTATTTACTGAGAATATTATAAACATACTTTAAAAATATTTCGCAGAAAAAGTTCAATCTCTTGAAGTTTATTTTACAGTAACTAAATTTCAAAAATATTAATTATAAAAAGAACAAATTATTTCAGTGATATACGATTAAACTTTATTTTATCCATAACTATTCATTTTGAAAATAAATTCGTATGTCTTTAAGTAAAATACTTCTATGAAAGCTCTAAAACGTGTGTTAATGTTATAATAACTCTCCGTGCAATAAAATAAGTTTATAACTTAAAAAGCTTCTAATATTTTGCAGTTTTGAGTAGTTATTGTTTTAAATGAATATATCTATGCTATAAAAGTATATAAAATAGAAAAGAAATATAAATTAGATAAACAAAATATCAAAAATTACTCTTTTATATTCACGTTTTTTTTATTCAACGATATTTATTAACAAAAGTTTATGAATCAGCAAATAAAAATTCGTCTATTACATGTACTTCAATATCTTTGATTTTGTTCTATTAAATGAATGAAATACAGCTAATTACGAAATGAGCTAAGGAAATATAGCTAATTACGAGTTGTTAAAAGACATGTAATCGTCACGTATTGTGGAAAAATAGTTATCAGATAACATCTTTATATATCTGTCAAGTAGACCAAAATATAATATGCGCTATTTTATGTCAATAAAAATAAAACTTGCTCAGTGTGAATGTAAAATTGCCTAAAAAATATAAGTTTGTTGACCTAAGATATAATTCAAAAGTTACACTTTTGACTCTTTAGTTTAATCACGTGCATTGCATCGTATGCGTAACTTATATAAATTCACCCTAAATTCGGCTATTTTATCCCATAATCAGACTTTGTGGGGTGTTTTAATCTTTCCGAAAAGCACCTGTAGGTCTTCCAGGTTTCAGTTAAACAAAAATATTGTCCTTTTCTTATATTCAAGAGATTTTTATTAAAATATCAAATCAAGACATAATAATATTCAACAGTAAAAACATTTTTTTGATAAAATACAACATGAAATGAAAGAGTGTAAACCAAAACTAAGATTTCGGCACATCACTTTCATGTTATAGAATATTAAACGCAACATAACTAAAAAATTTTAGATTATATTACTACTACTGGATATATCAAGGTAACAAAATTAACATTTCATAACCCCCATTTCTGAATGTCAAATTAGAATAATATTTTAATTTTGTTACAATTTGAAATCATATTCGAAGTCTTATCTAACTGAACGTCTCTCGTTTTTAAATTACGAATTTTATCACGATTATTATCGTTTAAAATACTAAAGCAAATGTCCTAATATTTTCCGCGTTTTTTAAAAATATACTACTTAACAGTTTTAATGTAGCGAAATTTAATTCAAAATTAACAGCAAAGCTTTCTTTAATCAGAATTTTTTTCATGAGACATTGGCATTCAAAACAGACACGGATGAGATAACAGAGTTTTAAATATTAACAAAAGAGCCTTCTGCATTATATCAGTTGATCAAACAATTTACATATTATCTAATTATGTATAATCTTAATGACGTAAAAAGAACATCAAACAGAATCTTGACGAGCTTTAATTATTTTTGCACAATTCGTCTTTCTGTTTGTATATTTACTTGTTCATTTTCTATTAATATTCTAGTGACTAAGCTTCATTATCTATTATCATTTTGAATTAGAGAAACAAACTTACTGTAGCAAAGTTGACGAAATGTGACGTTAATTACCTTTTGCAGCTGTTCGATATTACTATTGACTTTGCCATTTACTTTCTAAAATCGCGACTTCGAAAAATTGCAGAAGAGCTTCATTATAAAAACTATTAATTGGTTGTAATGTAGAATGAACTACCATTTAAAATTCCAGAATGTGTTTCGTATTCGCTTAATGCAACGAAAAAATTGCAATTAGTTCTCATTTAAAACTTTTAACCGTTGATTCTCATATAGTTTTTTTTTCTCGCGTCTTATCATTTTGTCGTAACTCTTGTATCTTCTAAACATCACTAATAGAGCTATGCACTCAATAAGATACGAAGTCTCTTTCTAAAATTACATTGTTGTATAGATTTGTTTATAGTGAATGTATTCTTGTCATTTCTCGAGTATCACAATTTTTCATAACCACTGCTGTAAGCAATCCCACATTCGTTGCAAAATAAACTTAATTATTTACAAACTCTTCATTTAAATGTAGATGCATTTCCTTAACTGTTCTTTATAAAAATTAGAAATGTGAAGATAATGGCACAAGAAGTTTCTTAAAACTTAGTTGTTTAAATAATTTTCATTTTTCCTCTTTATTGAAAGGAATTTTCCCAATTGCAATTTTCATTAAATCGTTTTCATTACTGTTGCGTATATCAAAATCAATATACGAGGAAGGCATCGAAAATAATTGCTTATTACTAAAAAAATAACCGATATATCTGGATAAAATTTATTTTATATATTAAAAGATCCTTATGTAAATAATGCTCTAAATTACAGCTATTCGTGTTGATTTGTTCGGTTTCATTTCCTTAGATTGAAGTAACCAGCAGTATCGTAACATTTTAATCGTAATCTCGCGATATCATGAAGTGTGAATTATTATTAAAAATAATCTAGAAAAAATTTATTAATAAAAGTTAAGCTTCTACGACTTCTCTACATAGAGTTTCCTTCCATAATTATATATTTCTCCCAGCGTTTCTTAGACTTTCGAAGGCAGTCATTTTGGAATTCAACAGATTGAACTCTTTCTCCATACTGCGGGTTACTCGTAATTCAGTCTACGGCTTCCCAAAATCAAAATGAATAGCTATAATTTACAACACTGTGTACATAAGGATAAATTAATATGCAAAATAACACAGGTAAAAAACGAGTTTTTTAAGCATGGGTTTTCTTTCTTGACAATTTGACAAACTTGACAATTTGCGTAACATAAATTTTTATACCTTAAATTTTACGAGGAGAAACTTTAATTTGCTGGTTTCAATATTCAACTGTATCGCGTTGTAAACAATTGGAATTAGGAGTAAAATTTAATACTTTAAATCATTAGTTTTAATTACTTAATGTTTATTAATTGTAATTAAGTTATAGTATTGTCATCCAAAACAATCGTGTATAGAAAATGTCCGCTCAATTGAATGCTTTAAAATGTGAGAAAAAAGCTTTTAAAGTTTTGACCCAGACGTAGTTATAATGTGAGTAGAAGAAAACTCATTATTAAATTTTATCCAGATATCTCGGTAATTTCTGAGTAATAATTAAAATTTTACGATGCCTCCCTCGTACATACAACAATAGTTAATTTGAAACTAAAAGCTACTGTTAATTAATATCGTGCAAGGTGCGATTTCCCAAAACGCTTTATAAGTGTATTATATTTATTTTCGATGAGGGGAAAGTAAGAGATTTAAGTTTTGTGGAGAACTCTTATATTTTGCAAGCATATGATAAACAGAATTTCTAAAACTCTTTCAATAAACACGCCACATTGAAAAAACATGTAAGGTAAATTTGAAAAATACCAAATTTCATGACTATTCATCAATCTGTGTGTTTATTTTAGATTAAACTAATATTTAAACAATTATTGTTGTATTTTTAATCTGAAAGCTTGTATGAATTGCGTGTTTTATTTCGTTATAAGCTTGGAAGAAAAAAACTTATCATTGACATTAAAAATATACGATGAAATATGAAATTAAATAATATCCTTGTCAGTATATTTACGCAAAAGATTTCGTAATATTAAGCATTAATATATAGAATTATTTCAAATATCGAATTTATTATATAGTGATGAGTTTTGGTTTTGTGAAAAATACTTATTGAATTTTGAATTAAGAATTGGCTTGATTTTTTTATTAAATCGTTAAGACAACTTTTTTTTCAAAAAAAGTAAATTGGATTTAATTTTTCTTTTTTAAATTTATTTATTGTTGTACATCATACGGTTGCAAATTAACTTATTAATGCAAAACAGGTTCTAATCATTGCTGATAAAATAATTATTTTCATCACTAAAAACGGACCAAAGGGAGATAGCAGGCCATTAGAAACAGAAACAGAAGCAAATCATCAAAATCAATTTGCATACAAATCAGTCAGGCCTTGATTTATAAACCAGATATGTATGATTAAAATGGAAGTAATATGATTTTCTCTATCTTAGAAGATCTGTTACTAAAACTTTCGATAAGAAACTGGAATATGTAAAGGGGGAAAGAGGGGGTTGTTAATATCTGAAGCTCTAAACGGCGATTCAGTTAGTCAAAAATAGAATATGTTGATGATTAAAAGGGTGCCTGTTATAAGTTACATAGAAGAGTCTAGCGAGTGAAACATTTCAATGCATTGTTGGCTCTGCAGATACTGACGCAGTGTGTGTGTGTGTGTGTGTGTTACGAAATGTTCTATTCCTTCCATATAATTAACAAAAAAATTAATATCCTTTTAAAAATTAATATCTATTTTCATTACATTTTTGTGGAGTCATTGTTATAGAATCAAAAACATTGATGCATGGATATGCTAACAGAATGATTGATAATTAACGTAACTCTCGATTCGATTCTAAAAGGATAGGTATTATTTGTTTAATATATGTCTCAATTACCCACACTTTAAGCAAAAAAGAGGAAGTGTAATATAGTGATTAATCAAACTTATTTTGTAATCTTTGATCTCTTTGCAAAACAGATATTGATCATAATCAACAAAAATTACTAGAACAATTAATAACTAATACAGCAATCAAGTACCAGAAATTTACAATTTGAATCTCACTTAAGGATAAAAATAACTGAAGTTGATTAAAATTTCAAAACTTCCCTACTTCACTATGAAAGCGCTTAAAGACCCATTCAGAATTAACAGGCAACACAACTATTAACAGTAGGATAGAAAATATTTGAAGACAAATGAAAAACTGATCTCCCACAAGGGCGTCTATCGCAATGTTACTTTCAGTCAACCGATTCTCAGAGACGTATTACTTTCCTTTGAATAAGTTGTTTCGTCAAACATTTTCGTGATTTTTACAAGTTCGGGAATTTTTAATTTAGTTTGATTAATTTTTTCCTAGAGAAACAAAATGGGCTATTGATTACTTTAGAAATGATTTAGATACGTGGATTGTCCAGGAAATGAGAGGTTCTGACATTTAAAGAGAATTGGTTTCAAAGTAGTTGGCTGCGATCAAGATCAAAATCTTGGGAGTAGAGTGCGCGCTCGTTTGTCTCACTCGGTTGAAAACTTGTTGAAATTAGTGTCTCGACTCCGAATCTTGCAAGCTAGAGTAAAGGCCTGTAATCTGCTTTCTCCTCGAGAAGAGGAATGCGTCACTCCAGATTTTCAATGAATTGAAAGCTGTTTACAGGGATAGTGTCATGAAACAGGAAATACAGGGGTAGTGTCATGAAAGCATTAATGTATACCAGTTGTATCGAGAGTGTAAAACTTACATGGGGAAAAAATTCAAAGACGCTGTTTCGGACCGTAAAATTATGACTCCTGTCTTTCGGTAATTAAGTCCTCCTCATTGAATTTTTGCCCCAAAGAATGCCAAGTGGTATTGAAAAAAGGCCAAATAACTACGGAGGGCGATACAGAACAAAAGAAGGGGGTTGATTGTTTGCTTAATGTCACACTCAGATGTAAAATGAAGGTTATTACACAACTTTCTCAAGAGACGAAACGATACCTGGTCTGGCTCCTATCATTCTAAATTCAACATCTCGTCTTTGGTGGACTTAAAACCTCGACCTCTCTAAATCAGCCCTGCTCTTAGCAGGTCTTTAATTGCATCAGAACAACTGAAAATATTCTGACCGCGAGTTCGCGACCATGACCCCTAGGCTACCACATCACACAAGAGAAGACAATAAACGAAGATGTTTGTTGCACGGAAAATACACGTACCAATACAACTGAAGCCACAAAGCAATTAATGGGCTCCATTTGTTGGGACGCTATCGAACACCCTTCTCAGAACTCTGAATTAGCACTTTATGAATTTCAGCTTTTTATCTCTTTAAAGTCGTCTAAGGGTGAAAGGGACGCTTTCGACCATCAGTAAGGTCCAAAATGCTACCAAGCAAGGGGTAAAATAGGCAACGGGAAATTGTTTGACAAAAGTATAACAACCTCATTCCTCGGCTCATTGGGAAGAAAGATGACAAAGTTAAAAAAAATAGTTTTTGATGCACGTATATGAATTGGTAAATTTTTCAAAATATAATACTTTTCGATTTTTAAGAAATTAAAAACTCTTATTTTCTGAGCAGTTCTTGTGAGTGTGAGTGTGTAATCATGAAATAGAGCATCTTGAGTATCTAGCTTGAAAACTCAATTTAATAATAGAGACGTGTTCATGAATGCTTAGGAAAGATTCATTCCTTTTGTAAATAACGTAGCTTATTCCTTTTGAAGACATTTTACATAAAGAAATCATACTTGTACGAGGACCAAGTATCGACAATAGACATCACGAAAACAGCGCAGAGCAGTGCGCGGGGCATCCCAAGAAGCAGAGCGAAAAGTGAAAGTTCGTCACTTATATACATAAATCACTTCAAATTCGTCGCTTATATATATATACATTTATTTAAGCCGTTAAACAGTTATTCTTCTTTTTATTCTTATTATATATATATATATATATATATATATATATATATATATATATATAGTTATTTAGACCAATTCATTAAAATAGTTGGAGCAAAAGCATTTTGATGAAGATTGTTTAAGATATAAAATTAAATGCATATCAAAAAGTTTAAAATATTTAAATGCTTTTATTTCTTATGTGCAAATATAATTTATCTAAAAAAGGGAGGAAATATTTTTCGAATCTCCTATTTTACAATAATTCACTCTCTTTATGTATAGAGAGTTAATATAATGATCACTGTCGTCCAAGTATAAGACATTTTTGTGCATTATGCTTTAATAAATTTGGTATGGATTCAAAAATGAATCAGGAATACCATTACACAAAAATAATGCGTAATGAATAAAATAAAAAGTAATATAGTTTTAAAAGGGAAAAATTAGGTAAAAACTTAAACAAATACTTTAATTCATCTATGGCTTTAATATTGTCAAATCTTTAAGAAAAGCTCATTTTTTATTAAAAGAAACAAAATTCGATTTCGATGAGACAGTCGTAACGAATAAACGTAACACAACCTTTGCATTGTATATGCATTCATGTACCTCAAACATTGTTATTTTGTCTATTCATTTACTACTTTATGTTTTTCATTCATACCATAATGCAATGCTTTCTCTCAAACAGTGATTTTTACTTTTGAAAAAAGAAAAGTAAAAACATGGAAATTTGAGAAAAAAAAAATTACACTTGTCCGTGTCACACTGAATGTCAGTAGATTGTTGTGGATATTTAAAAAACGAAATTTGCAGTAAGAAAACATCTCGTATGCAAGTTTCTATAGAACTGCACCCTACCTAAGTACGAAAAAGACTAACAAAGGGTTTTTTCCTGTTACCCGGACATATGTTAGTCTGCTGAGTAGGCGTCTTTCGAATTTTTTAGACGTAGGAACAACAAGTTTTTTGCTTGTATCTGCTAAGATTTATCAACATGGACATCAATTGAAGCTCTAATAACGAATAGGTGGGGCATTGTGCTTACAAAGGGAAAAAAATGTAGGCTTGGTTATTTTTTCACCTCATACATCTAAAGCGAGCTTCGTTGACGTTTTAACTTCACAATTCTGACACGAACAAAATATTTTCTTTTAAGATTGTAACCATAAAATGAATGAGTTAATAGCACTTGTTAGATTTTTATCAAAATGCAATCTATTGAACAGAGCTCAGTGAACAATATATTGATTCGGGATAGTGTGCGTGTGTGTGTTTATTTTGTTCTGAATTATTGAACTGGTTTAAAAATGAAGAATGACACACATGATTGTATAATTCGTATTGTTAGA
The DNA here is from genome assembly GCA_019974015.1 of Nephila pilipes. Lineage (NCBI taxonomy): Eukaryota > Metazoa > Arthropoda > Arachnida > Araneae > Nephilidae > Nephila > Nephila pilipes. The sequence continues at coordinate 340,293 of BMAW01037466.1, forward strand.
AGAACATTATAAAAGTAATGTTTTTCTTCGCTTATTAATGTCACATTTATCAATCAATCTATCAAGGGTTTGCAGAATTTGTTAAGCAATATACAGACAAAAGATCTCGAATAAAAATATTTAAACTCTGCAGTTTAAAAAACTTTTTTGTGAAGTTAAACTAAAATCAAAACATCACTCCTCAAACATCCTGCCGAGATGATGCCTTAAATGCTTTTTAAAAAAATTTTAAAGCTTTCGTTTATTGATCCAATTGAGTTGAGCAACTTTGGTAAATTTAAGTTGCTCTTCTGCAATAGATATCACTTAACATTCGATTCTCTAACAAATTAAATAAAAATTGTTACTCTCTTGTTAAGTGACATATTATTTGTTCTATAGAGCAACTGATTCGTAGAGATTAATTCATTTCATTTACACCAGACATCTATGACAGCTTTTTGTTTCCAAAAAAAAAAAAAACGATGTTTGAAAACAATGCTTTCATTGTTCATTCATCTTGGTGTACATAACAAAATAATAATGACATACGAATTTATAATTATTTAAATTAAGATATATTATGCGTCCTTGATCTTAACTATATGAGACATCTCGTAAAAAAATATTTAATTTTGAGTAAATGTAGATCAATTAATCGATTTTTTATTAACGTCATGAAGAAATACGATTCTAGAAGGCTATTCTAGAAGGCTATTCGTAATTTGTAATCATGGGGAAGTTACGAGAATGACTTTTGTTACCACTTTCCCACTACTCCAAACTTCTACACCGCGCCATTACGAGGCTGACAGCTTTGATAAATTTAACACACAAAGTTTCAACTAGACGATAGATATTTAGTGGAATCAACAATTTCTTCAGTGTTTATCGATTTGGGAAAAATTAATTTAAAGAATTAATAAGATATGAAGTAAGAAAAAATGATCTAAAAGAAAATGACATTTATCGTAAATCCACTTTATTCTGATGTATCTATTGAAATATAGAAGTAATTATAAATCATTTCTCAGATCGTTCTTAAATTTCAAATTAGATAGTTAAAAACTCACCGCTTTTAATTAAGTTTTGTTGCTTTGACAATAAGAACGTGAGAAGCGCTTGCTTTTATCAATATCATAATTTTTTTAAAAAAAAATCAGATTTATGCTTACTGTTGCTTAAAAAATTTCTCTTTAAGAATAAAAAATAAAATGATTATAATATAGTAAAGTTATAAAAATCATTTATAAAGTTATGATTGCTTTCCTATCCTGCTTTTATCGGTCACGATCAAATTTTAATTTTGTGTTGAGTATTAAAATAACAACCACCTGCATCGGTTTTTCTTAAAATATGAACGCATTAATGAAATGAATCCTTTCGATTAGCACCGATTTTATCTGAAAAAAATAAATGATGTAAGATAAAATATTAATCTACAAAATTGACGGCAAATGAAGATCACGATTACTTTTAAATTATCAATTTGAATATTAACTTTTCATTCCATTTAACCTCGACATCGTCTCCTTGAACTATAATGACGATAAAGTCATATTACGTGACGTCTCTAGCGCACTGCTAAATAACATTACCATACATATGACTGAGTTCTGTTTCTATTTTAGCGAGGAGTTTGGATTGACTAAAACACGAAACAAAATGTGGTAAAATTTTCTTTTCGTTTCAGGGGAAATATTTTAAAATGTATGCCCCTATACATATATCTATTCTTAAACTACATTTGAAAAACTAAATTCTATAATAATGCTAGTATCATAAACGATACTTTGTGTAAATACTTGTTTATTAGTTTATATAAAAAAAAATTATAAAGGTTTTGGAAGCATGATTTGTCATATTCAATTTGAGTTAATATACACACAGGCTCTTGAAATAAAGTTATAATATTATAATTTTTACTAGATTCTATTTTTTAATCATACGTTGTATCCTTTTTAAATGTAGATAAAACTAGGATTATATTTCAGGACTTGTATTAATTTATATCAAAATAAAGCGATTTCTCTAATAAATAAATGGAGATTTAGTTCAAGACGTACGTACACAGACGAATCGAATACAATCAACGAAATTTATATGAGTCGAAAAGCTCTAAAACATTAAATTCTCCACTCAAATCGAAAGCACTTGAAAAATATATCATTAGACTGAATTAAACTTCATGCAATTCAACCCGAAGATCTGCATATGCGTGTTTATAACTACCCACAAACTGGTTTATTAAAGTAGGTAAACTTACTAAAATAAAAATTTCAAATTTCACGATCGTTATGAACTATGAGTTCAAAAAGCAGCAGTTACATGTACAAAATGTATTACAAATATCATCGTTTTTCGCTTTGACTGCTAACACCCCTATCAAAGAGGATAAAAACATGTAATCATAGCTAGAGGAAACGTTTAAAAAAAACAAAACGCTGCAATCGCGAAAAATAAAACCTAGCTACAAATTAAACAAAGTACTGCAGCAAACTAGTTCTGCTGAAACCGGAAGCATAGATTATTACAATACAAACAACAAAAATAATTTCATTTGTTTGCATTAAATTATAATACAAGTTCTAAACTAGTGTTACTATTTCGGCAAGCTCTTAAATCTGAGCAGACGAGGAGCAAAACTATGTTAGCAAGCCTAGCGCTCCCATCTCATGACTGTCTGATTTATGATCATCTATTAATCAGTGGCACTCGTTCCATAAGTGAATACACTAATAAATTTTCAACTTTCAGTTTCTGCATTCATTACATGATGAACACGCATAAATTTGTTTACATAAGAAACGTAATTATCCCAGTTAGGTGTGCTGTTCAACAAAGAATACATTATAATGTAAGAAACATGTTATATGAAAGCAACCGCTCCCAACGATATATCATTTTCCTCCGTTGCCAAATTTATGTCACTGCAAGCAGCATAATCATTCGAAACCTGCATTTTCGGCATTTGATAGATTTGTATAATATTGATGTTTTTTGTGTGAGTTTCTATTAAAATATTTGTCGACTATCAATTACCATTACATTCATTAGTTTTTACTTTTGTTTTCGGAAATGATTTATGCATCATCAATAACTAATCACGATGCTCTGAGAAATAACTGAATTGGAGATTAATTATTTAGTTGTGTGTCGATGCTCATTATGCAATTATAACCCGTCTTTTATAATGTTTTATTTTGTTAAATTTTCCTCTCTTATGGTTGTATATTGGTTTTTATCTTTTAACACGAAGAGTTATTAGAAGTACTGTTTAATATTCGCTGTGTCTTCTCGACTTACTTTGTGAAAAAAGTTAAGTACTTTTAATTGATAATTTTCCGAAGACCAACAAACCCACATTACGCCTACCGTCCCGATAATCTGTTTAAGGGAATGAATATTTAATGTTCGAGTAGCAATTATCTCCTAATGTATTTCCGTTTGTTTATATATATATATTCCACTTTTGTTATTTACTATATTATCATTTTAACTACAATATTCAGTGATGAAATGAAATAAAAGGTTAATTAGCAAGGAGCATTAAATAATGTTATTTGTGTTTTCTCATTTTAGCATTAAAATCAAAAATATTATTTAAATATAAGATGTGTTTAAGAATTGATTAAATATATAATTTAAAAATTTTAGTAAACACATCAAAATCATGGAAGTATTTGCAAATTAGTTTTAGAAGAGATATTGAATGATCAATTTTTTCTTTTCACAACTATATAGAAAAATCTTTTAAATATTTAAATATCCTTAAGAAATCATTTCAAAAATTCTAAAGTAGTACCAACTTTTTTTGCACTTCGTGTGTTGAAAACCAACGATGTGGAAAAAAAACATTATCGGTAAGCTTTTCGCATCGAAAAAGTATAACATCCATTAAAATATGACTTCAACGCAAGATAAGTGCAATATATCAAGTTCTTCAGTGTTAAACATTATTTGAGCCAAGTATTTAATACTTAAATGTTACATGAATTGCTTTCCTTAATAAATTCTGATGAAAAAAATATTTAAGTCTAAATTTCTTGTTATAAAAATATAAGTTCTTACTTTAATTAATTTGAGGAAGTATTTCAAACACTTTTTAAGTAATATAAATCAACAAGTTTACATACTTCTATGGTCCGATACGTTACGAAAGTTTCTTTTATGTTTACATCACACAATGAATAAAATACAACATTAAAATGGGTTGAACTGGACGATGTTTTAGCAGGAGCACTTAGTCCGTTTTCGCTCTGACCTCCTATCTGATTGGACTTGGTGAGCAACTCGTAGCTTTTCTTCGGTTTCCTAGAAGTTAAATGAATAGTCGTGTTTAAGGGTTTCACATCAAGAAATTGCAAATGCACGAAAAATGTTTTAATTAGCTTAATTTTATAAATGAATTCATTTAATATAAAATTTAGATGCAAGAAATAAATTAAAGCAATTTATTTCGGCCCTGCTTGTCTGAGAGCAGTAATTGGATGTAAGGGGAATATGGACAGTGAGTCGAGTTTAAATTAAAAAAAAAAATTCATTTCTGCGCGGCTATTATTACGGAAATGCGATGCTGATGAACGTTCAATATGTCTAGACTGAATGACTCACGTTGGAATGGTATGAAAATTAGGAAAGTGGGATGTCAGCTCAGGTGTCATCCTCGTCACTTGACCAAGGATCTAAATTTTTAGATAATTCTAAGTGCATCGTTAATCAATCATTATCTATAGAAATAACAAATTTCTTAGAAAATACTATTTTATTTAAATATTCTGAGGTAAATTTAGAGACGTTCCATAAAGAACTATTTTCTTAATGAACATAAAAAAAACTAAACTGCTTTTGTTGAAAAAAAAGGACCTAACTTCGTGTCATATTTCTCTTTTAACAGAAAAAGGACTGAAAAATTTTCGCACTACATAACAATACACATACACAAATATTAAATTTATTTTGCAATAAAATTTCTATTTCACACCTTTAATTAAAAAAAGAAGTCTCTGGAATCTTGTTATGATCAGAATATTCAGCAATAACGCATTTTTTTTTTCTTTTCTCCTATTGCTTCTTTATCTAGTGAATACTTGGAAAGACGTCATAACTGAGGCAAAAATATGAATATACATTTTTTTTATATTTCATTTTTACTTATGATAATAAATGTAACTAATAAATCCACGTTAGATGTAATAATAGTATAATTATATAGATCATTAACATTTCAGTTACACTTGCTCCATTATGGTAGTTGAATATTTTATAAGTTTTTCAAATAGTGTTTGAGAACATTAGTCATTAGTCGTTAACTCTACAATTATATAATTTAGATAAATATGCATAGTAATAAATCGTTTCTCTCAATATTTGTTAGCAGTTGCAGTTAATATCTCCTAAATAGTACTTTTTGTTAAGAGCTGTTTTATTAACCTTACGGAAATTAAAACCTTTTTGATGACATAATTATTATTGAGACTTACTTAATGAATTTGAAATAGTTATCATCTATAATTAATATCGCCATTAGTTTGGATATTTAATCCTCCGTGGTATGAATTCTCTATCCTAGAATTTATGTACATTTTCCATTCCAATAAACACATTTTTGCAAGTTTAAAAAACATAAAAATCAAAAATCAGATTCTTTTAATTATGACTTTGAAAAGTTTTACTCGAGAAATTTAAGTATACAAGTATCAAGAACATTTTTTAAAACAATTGTCCTGTTATCCATCGCTAAGCTTTTACTGTAAAAATAAAACTGTAACGCTTTTTGAGCAATATATTAACATTTAAAAATAAGAAAAACATGATTGGTTTGGATGCTCTAAGCAACGCAAATAAAATTATAATAATTAAAATTTGTTTCATTAAATAAACACGACTTTTATCATTTCTAAATCTTCAAAATTTGTTGAAGTCTTAAAATGGAATCTCTTTGGCATATATTTATAAGAATTACTTTGCAACAAACATAAGTCTTTTACATAGTGATTTTGCATCCATTAACTTTTAAACTTAGCTTTCAGTGTTATTTATTTTGAAAGTACGCAACTTTTGTAACTGTATTTATATATCTGTGTCATTTTAGAAGAAAATGGAGTTACAATATTTCGATGAAATCATTAAAACAAAGTTCCTATACCACTATGTACTTTCTTATGATAAAAGTCATGAATAAAGTGTACAACATTTTGATATAAATGTGACGGCTTTAATATAAGAGAGTATTTTATTTTAATGACTTCGACTTTAAGAATATATCGAGTGGTAATTTATATACCAATACTCTTATGTTTAAAAAATAAATATTTTATGTTATTATGTAATATTAAATACATGTATGAAAATTATCACATTTATAAAAAAAAATTCAAAGAAATGTATAATTTTTTATAAATGCTGTAGACATTCAACAGGTGGAATTATTATAAATGTATATTACATTTACTTATGATGTTTTGTTATGTAACATATTAAAGGATATGAACTTTTTCCCTACAAAGTATAAAAAAACAATTTTCCCTACCATAAAAAATATGATATGTTACTAAAATAAGAAGTCATCATTAATCATGGAATGGAAACAATATTCTTCAGCTATTGAGTGCATCAAAATTAATCACAATAATTGTAATAATTTAATTAAAGTACAACTGTATCGACTTATTTTATGTTAAAAGTATAAAATAAGTCATTTAAATTTCGACCCTTTTATACTGTTTATACAACGGAGAAATAAATGTCTACCGCAAAACGGGAGAAAGCACAAGTTTTTGTTAAGATTCATTTCAAGAAACAAAAACTCAACATTGACACTCAGACATGCCCTCGAGATAACATTTTATATCTCTGCTTGTGGACTAGCATATTAATTTCGCCCAACATGTTTCCTTTACACTCATTTATGTCTCTTGGAAAATTAACAAACATTCATCTCCAACTTAACGAGTAAACACAGTGATATACGTAGATAAATATGTTGAAGAAAATTGTGGCAACTCTAGAATAAAGCTCCTCGTGACGCATAGAAATTTAAATAAATGCTTTCACGTTTCCATTAAAAATTCACAATAGAAACATATATCACGAACGTTCATTTTTCCATAATTCTTAGTCATACGAAAGGTTGCCGAGTTGAATTCACAATCGTTAGGTAGCGGAAAACTTTTAATTGTTGTATGTTCTAAATAACAAAAAATTGAAAATCTCTTAATATGTAACATAAATATGAAATAAATAGTAACTTTTTGAAATTTAATGCGAGATAATGTGTTTGAATACTTTTCTCTTTTATTACAAAATATATTATTGAAACGAAATATCTCTCTGTTTTTTGTAATAAAAAAAATAATTGATAAAATTCGTATTTTTCAATGAACCGAAAGCTCCAGAAGAAATAATTATTTGTGAAATTACCATTTGGCTTAAGGATTTGTATAGGTGTGTATGTGTGCTTCTAATGGTCATGTTTTCCGTTTCATGCGCTTCCAATAACGATGATTAATTTTCGTGTCTTTAAATTCTTTCTGATTTGAGCAATTACATCACAATACTCGTATCTATATGTGGTTATAGTAATAAGAATTTCTTCTGCTTCTTCTTCTTATTTTAGCTGTATAGCGTAAGCCAAAAAATATAGCAGGATATCCATTATGTCTTATTTTTTACTACTTATTTTGTTTTCCTTTTACATTCAGTTTAATAAATTTCAGAACCTTTGATAGCAAAAAGTAGATAGAAATTCATGCTACGTTATAAATTCTATAGTATTAGTACAAATTAGCATTTATAAATATTGAGCATTTAATTTAATTTTTTTTTTCATTTTATTTAGGAAAAAAAGCATTTTAATATGTCATAGTTGATTGTTCTTTATGCGAATTATTTACTTATTTATGTTTAATATATTTTTTAAATATTGGTGAGATACTTGCGAAGATACTAAAACAGTTCTAACGACCAAATACACAAATTATCGTATGAAATTATTTTAACTACAAAATTGGAGATCGAGAAGAATCTCGCGAAATTCACAATTACTATATATACATTCATCTTCAAAATCTGTTGCGCCCAGAAGTAAACAACGTACGTAAACGCAAATAAGAAATTATTTCGTCTGTTTTAGATATGAAGGTGGTTAAAGTATCAGCCGCATCGGCTCCAATGAGAGATGTCAGCAAACACGTGACTTACCACACCACTAAGGGCCCCTTAAGATATTCTCCTTTGGCGTTGACTGGATTCTAACTGGTGTGACGGATTCAATTAACGGTTTGTGCTTTAATTTATCGGTTTGTAGTTTAGAATGTCTAGAGGAAACCGACAGTCATTTGAACAGATGGGCACCTTTGAGAAAGGTCGCATTATATGACTGCATGGAGTCAGAAAGTGATTCCGTTTGATTGCGTGTCATATCGGTGGCGCAGATGTTACAGTATCATGCTGTTGACTAATTAGGTACAAGGAAGTAATCGCTCACGACAAATAAGATTAGAGGGAGCTACGAATATCCAGACTACAAGTTGTGAATATCAAAAAATTGTCAGGCAAGCACACTAACTGCTACAATTTCGGGTATTATGCGAACAATAATTCCCTCTTTGTATTATCCTGTAAGTATCAGCACCGTTATCGGACAAATTGCTTGTACGAAGACAATTACATAGATGACATCATAGCAACGCCGCCAGAGACTGCAATGGTGCCACGAAAGAGCACTATAGAGCCATGCGGAACGGCAGCACGTTATCTTTAATCATATATCTCGCTTTTGTCTTATTGAGTATGATAATCGCGCCTGAGTATGGAGGCAAGGTGGTCAGCGCCACGTGGACGATTTGTTGTCACTCGTCCCACGTGCAGACAGCAGTGTGTAAAGGTGGAGGGCGCGATTCGCGCGATTGCTAATCACCGTTGGTCTGCATCCGAGAAACTTTGCTGTCCCGAAGTTATGTTAATAAAATCCTTCGACTGGTGGTATTCCTATTGTGAACGCACATTCCAATCCTCTATTTTAACAAGGCAACGCTCTTGTTCATGCTGCCGACATCTCAAGAGCTTACCTCGCAGCCATAGACACTATGTGCGTGTGCCGAGGCCTACAGCATCTCCCATAGAAAACTTTTGGACTGATATATGCCCTGCTACCACAAAATTTGCAATATCTGTATGCCAAAGTTCAATCTGCATGGGATGAGATGAATCAAGACATCATTAAGAGCTTCTACGACTCCATGCGACGTTTTATGGCAGAATGCATTAGAAATGATGTGGTGACCCAAAATCCTATTGAGAAATATAATGATTTTGTTATATTCAAGCCCAGTGATCATACTTTCGAATTGTTGGAGAGAATTTGGCAATTTCATTTAAGCCTGACTACATTTTTTTGATGCAACTTTTTTTTACTTTGAGTGTATAGCATTTACAAGTATTATTTTAACGTCGGTGGTTAAAAAAAAACTTTAATTAATGTCTATTACTTGTGGGTAACTGAAAAATTCTTATTATTCTGTATTATATTCATGAAATTTTAAACTTAAAAAATTATGCTTGTTACTTAAGATTTTTCATTCCTTTTTCTTCAATCTTTTAACAAGCCATCTGTATCTATGATATATCAAAAAATAAATTTCACCTTAAACGACTTTAGGAATGCCAACTGGGAAATTGTATTCAGGGCTGATATTTTTGAAGCGGGAGGTATCCAAAGTTCATTTATAATTTTAATACGTTTTATAATTACACTTTAGAGGTTTTACTTTAGTTTTATCCTACATTATCTTAGGGATAAATTCGTGATAAAATTCCGTCAATCTTTATCTCGAATCACATGTCCATTTACATGTATAATGAATTAAATCTTCGCACAGTTGACAAATCATTCCTACAATGCGTATATTTCATAAAATATGAATAAAATAAATATTCCTGTAATAATGCGTTATAACACAACTAACGACACTTTTTCAGGAGCTGTTATCTAAGCGATCGCATCGAGTCCTTCTTACATGACTAAGGTGGAATTTAAATGAACAGAAATTTTCCTTCGCTTGCCATTAAAACTGATGACAGATAATTTCTAGCGTGCTATTAATCTAAAACAAAAGAGAGAAATTGGCGAAGTTGATCACTTTGGTGGTTTGAAATTAATATGCTGTATTTAGTAATTATAAGCTACTGCTAACCACAAATCATCTCGGTGGTATAATGACACTTTTATTAAAGAAGCTTAATTAACAGAATGTCATTCTCATATTTAATGATACATTCTAACAATTAAAACAACTTCGATGATTTGACAACATGGAAAGTCACTTTGTAAATATTTTAAAAGGGCTATCAAAATGTTATCGGACTTAATTCTTAAAGAGAAAACATTTAAACTTCTGTGTTATGGTGTCGAGCCTAACAGAAGTTATTAAATAAAAAAGGAAATATTTATGTCTGATGCACTGATGGTATGCATAAGAATGACTTTAAAGAGATCTTACTCGATTTCTTAAAATAAACTGAAGTTAAAGGAAAAAATTAATAATACTTTGTTCATCTTGCTTATATATATAAAAACAAGTCATATTAAAAAAAACTTAAATCAATTCCTACTTAGGTCAACAAAGAAAAATTTTATTTTAGTTACTTTTTATTAAATAATTACATTTAATATAAATATGTATATACATATGAAGGAATCACAATATTAAGTGGCAAAAGAAATTTTTTTCCAGCGATCTACACGTTTCATCTCTGACGGTATTTATTCCAAAATTTATATCCTGCTAAATATCTTATATAAGAGAAATTTTTTTCTCTTATATAAAACTAAAATTAATTATTTGAAAATCAAATGAAAAAATTTTATGCTTCGACGAGATTCGATCCGAAGACTCTACGCCGACGCTCTACCAACTTTGCCATTGCAAGACAAATGCCATAGTATAATCATTGGCTTGTTTCTTAATTCATCCGGTAAATTAAATGGTTGGAATGCAGTTTAGCCTAACCACCCTTGGCGATAAAAATTATTTGGCGGTATTTTGCCAAATGTGGCTACCTGGTCCGCTTCGCGAATTTAACGTTCAGCCAAAAAATATCGCCAAGTTTGGCAATTTTTGAAATCGCACCAAATGGTTGAGCTAAACTGCCTTTTCACCAGTTAAATTTTATTAAATGAATTAATTTTTGAAAAAACTGTATTAACATCAAGTGTCATCCATTACAAGTTTAATAAATGTATTTGAAATTGAGTAGATGAATAAAGAGTATTTTATTAACGATTGAAAATTTGATCAAGATATATATAGAGTGTGAGCTAATAGTAGGAATTTAACGATTAAAAGTTCAAAATAAAGAGATAAAGACAATCAGTCAGAACAATGAACAAACGCATTATTGTATATCTTAGTAAAATTGTAAATTTAAATTAGAAGCTATCAGTTAATGCTATTAAAAAGGCACAACATGGCGTATTACTCAAAATTTTAGAAACATAATAAATTAGTTTAAATTTCTATTGAAATCTTAAAATTAATAATTTATTCAAAATCCTAAGAACATGTATTCGGATCCCGTAAAATTGTGGTAGTCGGGGTCCATTGTTACTAAACCGCCAGTTACAGTATCAATACAAAAATTGAATGATAACTAATATAAATTCCTAAATGGATGTGAATTTTTAAAGTTAAGTTTACATTATTTCGACATTATTTTCAATTATTGCAGAAATCATTTATTCAATGAAAAATCCTTATAATTCTTCAAATTTGACCAAAGAAAATCGATTGAATGTACACAGCTAATCTCACTGATTGCGAGATCTTAAAAATAGTATCTTACGTAGAATTCCAAACTGGTACATTTTTTTTCGGAAAAATGTTGCTTCATATCCTATCCAAATATTCAAATCTTAACTTTCAAAGAATGCGTCTTCAGATAACCTTATGTTCGCTTAAGTGGATTTTTATCTTCCTCATATGACGAAAGTCGCCGTCTGCACTTCATGATCGGAGAACTTGCAGATTCTGCTTATGTTAAAGATTCCTACATTATCCTTACGATTTGTTTGCTTGTTTTAGGCACTATTTAACTTATTTTTTATTATGCTTCTAATATCTGTCACTTGGAATATAAGTTTGTCATTTCAAATTGGAATTCCATGGTATGTTTATCCCACAATGTGTAAAATAAGAAAGGAAAATAAAAGGCTCGATATCTCCTTTTAATATATAGTCCCTTCGTCAACTGAAAAAAGTTTAATCTGAATCTTGTACAAAAGAAAGCCAAAAGTTAAACGGACTCGCTAGTAAAGAAACCGCGAATTAATAGGACATGGCTGTAATATTAGTTGCAAGTAATGTATTCATAAGCAATTCACCTTTCTGATAGATATCAAATAAAGCAATATGTAAAAAAAACTTATTCTTATTTTTAACTTAATCTATTTTAATTATTAATGACATATAACACGCTATTATTAAAATTATGAAAAATTTCAAATGAAGGTTTTGACTTGGAAAGAATAATGGTGAAAAATATAGCTATTACGTACATAAGATGATTCAAACATAATTTATGCCCGACTAATCTCAGAAAAAAATAATTAGCGGTTATTTTTTGTTAATTCTACAGATCATTTATGTTGAACTATTCACTTGTTAATATTTTAAACACACGTAAGAAGTACAGATCAATTTATTTTAAACGTTTATCAACTTACGAAAAGAAAACACTTCCTTGAAAAAAGTGTATGTAATCGTTTTCATATGAAATGAATTAAATGACTTGATACGAAACATATAAGTTAAATCTATTCTGTAAATAAAATATACATTACTGTATCATTATATGCTAACTACGTTAATAGACATATATACTGAAGTAATTTAAAATTGATGAAAAAAAAAGTTAAGTGCATTTAATTAAAATTAATTAAATTGAAATTAAATATTCACTATAAGTAATGCAAGATACTTCAAGATCTTTCACAGCCTCTCTTGTCTTTAGAATTGGAACATTTTTATTGACTTTTTGCTGTATTGTTATTGAATCAATATTTTTAAGGAAATATTCATACATCTATTTCTAAAATTTAAATTTATTTAAACACATTTCCTCATTATATAATGAATGTATTATGTCTCAAAGAAAGTTTTGTCAGTTTGGGAAGTGAAAGAAAAATATTTTCATGCATTTATTAACATTTATTGCACAATATAATATACATCGTTGCTTATAACTTCTTTCTAACTTGATGGCATTCTGTAAATACTATTTTTTTAAAACAAATGCCTTGTCTCGCACGTCCCACTCTATACACAGAATTCTCTCTCTCAATCACAGCTTAGAGAAGAATGAGGCTGGTTGTTTGAGATCCCTGTTTTCTCCTTTCCTTACGAAGTTTTCGTAGATAGTTCATTTGTCAACTTCTGGTTCTGAAAGGTATCATTTTGTCACGAGCAAGCAGACACGAGCATTAGACGACAATATTAAGAAACTGTTTCTCCCTTAACTCATGAGGTACCCATTTAGAATATTTAGTTATAAACCAATCCGTCAAAAAATTATAATGTCAGAAGAAAAATGGAACAATAAATATTATTAAGTGGATGAAAAAGTTTTACTTTCTTTCACTTCTTATGCTGACATAACTTCCGGTAAATATAATGAATTAAAAAATTTACAAAACCATAATTTTTTTAAAAAACTCCTAAAATATGTAAATAGAAAAATTCAAAAATGCAAAAAATCAAAATAAAGCAACGACATCCATCAAACTATTTACTTAGTAAATTTTTTTTAAAAAAAATTGTAGATAATAGCATTTAAGTATTAAAAGGAAATTAAATTAAAAATAAAACAATAAAAATAAATTAAATTTTAAAAAATTAAGAAAATAAAAACTAAAAATAAATAAACATTAAAATTATAATAATAATAAATTTAAAATTAAGGAAAGCTTACAAAATAAACTCTCATATATATATATATATATATATATATATATATATATATATATATATTACTAAAAACCAAGACAATATAGGTGCAAATGCTGCCATTATATTATATTATATTATATTATATTATATTATATTGCTTAATAATTTAATTTTAAACATTCTTATCTGATTTGCATGAAAGCGTGCTAGTGCTTAAGTCGAAAATGAAAATATTAATTGAATGAAGTGAATGCAAGCAACTTTAGGTCATCAAATTTTGCTTTAAACTGAACAAATCCGCTTTGGAGATTTTCAATATAATTCACGACGCTTACAAAAACATACCCATATCCAGAAAGAAATTTTTATGAGTGTCACAAAAATTCACTGATTGCTGGGAAGAAGTCGAAGATTAACAATGAATTGGATGTGTGCGACATCGACATGTACCAATGAGCATACGACCAAATTGCGTGACCTTTTGAATTGAAATTTCCAGTCAAGTGGTCATATGATAGCAGAGGAATCGTGGATACCTATATGCTTCATGACAATGCGCCCAGTCACTTATCCTTCATTGTGAGAGAGGTAATGGTCAAATACAGCGTCATATTGTTGCTCCAACCAACCACAGACTTCTTGGCTCTCGCCGAGTTCTGTTTGTGTGTGTTCCCTCAGATCAAAAAATACTTAAAGATATCATTTTGGGATGACTGATGCGGCTCAAGTGGATTCGGCGGATTGCTTGAACTACCTTAAGGTATCCGACTTCCAGGTTATGTAGGAAAACAAGAAAAAGCGTTGGCAATGGTGTACTAATGTAGGAGTATTAGATTTTGAAAATTATTAACTCGCTGTACATATATATTCAATAAACTTATTCATATTACTTCAGTCCCAATACTTATTGGATGAATCGTGTGTGTGTATGACAGAAAGAGAGAGAGAGAGAGAGAGAGAAAATAAATAAAAAAACGTATTAGGAATGGGAAAGGAGTAATTAGGAATGAAACATGTAGAGTTATCAGGGTGTGGTTATTAGCTGTAATACAGTACACTGATATTTTTCCTCCTTTATTAAGAATTCCATAAGTAAGAAATTCTTCACATCCCTTCTCTCCCCCAAAAAACGTCTGCATAACTTTTCCAGCCAATGATAGTGTAACATTTTTTAACATCGTTTAACACATGTCAGCATATAGTAATAACTCCAACTTGCTTTTGTAACGTCACCTTGTCGATCAACAAACACAGGTACTTTATAAGTGGCCTTCTTTTATATACATATAGTAAATTGTACGAAATTAAATTTATAGAATAAAATCTTATCAATTTTATTCATGTTCTATGAAAAAAATATGACTATCTTTGACAAGTTTCAATTCAAAAGAATGTTAAAATGTTTCTGATGATACATTCGACACATTTCTTTTGAAAACAGGGTATGTGACGGTAACCTGTTACCTGTCTAGTCAGCAATCTTAAATGTTATTCTAATTTAAAGATATAAATTTCAACTTACGTTCAAGTATGGAGCAAGTAAATAAGATTATCAATTCTTTCTAATAATATACGTTTATTAACTGCTCTAATAAGGTGGATAAAAAGGGTATTCTATCAGCGAGATCTAAGAAATTCTATAATCTATCAAAGAAAACGCTCACCTGTATAAGAAGCGAGTCCCTCCTGTAATTGCTCCGATAGCGTCGAGTCCTGATCTCATCAAATTCTCTATGCACGCCAGATGATTTTCGTACACACCACACTTACATCAGTCGTATTACCGCAACATCTCTCTTTTTTTTCTCATCTATCTTTCCTCCTCCCCTTTTCTTCTTTCCCTTAACACTTCAATTTACATATGCACTTTGCTTTGCATAACTGGAAATTAAGTTGTTTGACTTAAGTAGCATTCAGGAAATGACCATAAGGACAGTTGAAGGAAAGTAAGTTTCCTCGCTACGAGTTTTAAATTCATACTAAGCGTTTCCAAAACCTTTACATTTTTAACATTCATATTACACAGTCTTTATCATTCATAATTATTAATCTCTATATGTAAAAAGACATTGAACATGACGCACTGGGACCATTCAACAAAACTACAAACAACTTGTTGAAAAGCAAGAGAGACCATTTATATAATTTCCAAAACTGCTATCCGAACAAACCATTGCGTGATGCTCTTATCTCCAATAGTAGACGCTATCGATGAAATATTGAGCCTCATTCAACTTGACAACTTTGTCACTTGTTATCAACGGAATGGAACAAAATAGACAAGAGAACTACAATAATTAAAAGCTGTGCAACTGCGTCAACAACTAATAAAAATAAAAGTCATCAAGAGTGCATTTGAGTCGTTTGGTTTTCAATTTCCGATTAAATTCTGATGGAATAAGAGAAGCTGGAAGTTTATTTTTTGGTGAAATCACGTTTGAAGCTTCGGGTTATTTGTCGAGTAAAAAAATGCATTTTTTCAGATAAGGCAGTTTGCCAAGTCTTAGTGATTTGATTCATAAAGTGTGTATTTTATGAGGTAAAAAAGAAACAAGATAACATTTCAGAATTTGAGTTGATAGGATTGAATTATGTTTTCTTTCTAGAAAATGATCTCCTGTTTTTTTTCGCTGTTTTGAAAACTTATGAGATGTTCTGAATATGTGTTGTGTTCTTTATGTCAAGTATTTACAATTAATCCTTTCGATTCTTAACGCCTAGTTTATTTAACAAATCTGCTTCATTAATACATGATGTTGTTTTATCAATCAAAATCAAAAAAGGAAATTAGGAGTTAGGCTGCAATGGGAAATTTACAAATTTAATACTTAACAAATTTTTGTATTAAAAGAGTAATGAAAGTTTACAAATGATGTACGTTAAATTTGATGTTAAATGAATTTGTGTATCTAACTATCAATTTTTTTGAAGAATGAAAATAATGCAAGGATGAAAATTTTGCAGTTGCATTTCAGAAAAAGATATTGCACGGCAGGGATATTTGTAATTTCATATTAATTAATTGACAATGAGAAATAGCTATTAACACCAATTGATCTTTAACTGTACATACTTTTTATTTTGAAATTAATAACTTTCATTTTGAAATTAAGAATACGCAACTTTGGAAAAAAAAACCACAAAATATTGAGCAAATATTTAAACTGAATATGTTATAGAGTAGTAATCTTCCCAAAACCTTTCTTCTTGAAAAATTACTTTAATATGTTATTCATTTCTCAGAATATACTCTCACAAAAACAGAGAACGTAAAAAAAGACTTATTATATGATATATGTTTATATATCTTATAATATAATAGCTAAATTTATTAAAAACTAATTCAAAATATTTTATTATTATTCTAAAGCATTAGAAATAATTTGTTCCTGTAATTATATCTTCTTATTAAAACTAATTATAACACATGATTTTAAATGTGAAATTTATAAAAGAAATTAAAGGATTTTTAATGCTACTGCTTAAGTCAAAAAATAGAAGGAAAAGGAATATTGACACGAATACATGCATTAAAAATATTGTATTATTTTTTAGGTTCTTACATAAGCAGCATAATTTTATTCAGAATTTTTTTATCTTCAACTGGTCTCTTGATGTAGATAAAAATCGCAGATAATTTTACGTAGACCGGATTGGAACTTCATTAGAAATGCCTAATTAATTTTCTAATCGAGTCAAGCCGGAAAGTTTAGCACCTTTAATTCTCATCCAGACCTAGAGATAAACTTTTCTTTTTTCATTATATTCTTAAGCTTCCATAAATACATCTATTTCAACATAGCCTATTATATTTTTAAAAATTTATAGGGGAAATCATATTTTACTTTGATGCTTGAAAGGATTGAGATAACACACTTCTTATTACACTTTACAAGGAATTTCACTTGAAATGTTTGGTTATTTTTTCGGTAAAATGACTACAAAAACATAAATGTCCTAAATTCATAGACCGTAATGTGTAAAAACTTAGAAATTTTTTTTTAAAGTACAAAATATCACTGTGATTGTATTAAACAATTTTAAAAGAATATGTTCGAAATGAATATGTTCGTTTAGTTCGAAATGAATATTTTCGTTTATGTTCGAAATGAATATGTTCGTTTATGTTCGAAGCATTGTGAATTCCATTGTTTAATAATGATATCATTGTCTCTTGTTCCAAAATATTCAAACACATAATTGTAAATATGTTTTAATTATAATTATTTTTAAGGTATTAATAATTTTAGTGTCCTGTAAACGTATTCGTGATCATGATGCCTTTCGCACTTCAAAACTCTTCATCATTACTTTTCCAGCCGATGAGACCATCTTCGCCTTTTTTTTAGAAAAGATTAACCTGAAGCTATCCAACGACTTTTTATTTTTCCTTGATTTTCGAATCATAATGAAGAGTTCTGTTCTCACCGACATTGACAACAAACTGATTTCGGCACCAATCAAATTTTGATTTCAGAGCAAATGACTATCAAATCAAAACTAACTTATAAATCAATGTCAAATTAGTTTCGACTTTGTTTAAGAGATACAGCTCCCTATGGTAACAACAATTTACCTTAATGATGTCGTATGTTTTCAAATACAAGTACTTTTTGACCCCCCCCCTCTTATTTTAATAAACACGAACATCACACAGGTTTAGGTAAAAATCCAAAATAATTGCAGAAATTTATTTCTTTAACAATTAAATCATGCTTAAAATATCTGTTTAGAAACTGAATAGTTTATAATCTTGCGGAGGCTAAATCTATAGAAACAAATGAGGTACGAGTATCTATAAATCCGGATTTAATATGCCAATAAACTAAATTACTTGATGCTTTTCCCAGGGACATGACCTAAGTCGAATTCATAAAAAGTAATAGCATATTATTGGTGAAAAAGGAAGTAACGACTTCTTTCTTATCCCTTTCAATAAAAACAGCATTCATTGATACAAATTTTATTAACATCATTTGTATCTACTTATGATGGTAAATGACCCTATTAGAGTCCTGAACTACGTAATTGTTGTCTATTTTTCAGATCGTATTACAATGGAATATTATTCTACTAACTAATAAAAACAATCAGATATTTTCTCATTTTTTTTACTTCAGCGAAGATGTTTTTTTTTTTTTTCAAATAAATATTTATTTAAATTTAATTATAAAAAGTATTTCGTAATTATTAAGCCAAAAAAGTCAATAATATACACAACCAATCTAGCAAAAGAAATAAAATACTAAATAGATCGCCGTTAAAGCTTTTCGATGAGGTGGCACACCTATTCCTCTTGTAATTAGTTCCCCCTCCACAAAGGTAACCAGACGTCCCGCTTTTTAACAACTTATCCCGCGTCCCGCGGGGTTTTAAGAAAGTCCCGATTTTTAGAAAGAATGCACGACAAGCGAGAGAACAGGAAGGGAATATACGGTTTTCGGCTTCTATGTAGCTATTTCACCGGGATATGAGCTTTATATTATTTTTGTAAATTTTATAATGTTACACTTTAATAACAAAAATAATTGTTGAGAACTGATTATCAGGAACTGCTTATCAAAGTTCACCTAGATCAGTTGCTAGAATAAGACCACGATTGCTTGGATTTAATGAACAGTGGCATTTTTCGGCAATGTCAGCGACGAAAATATTTTGTAGCTGTAAAATGAAGAAAGAACACTTTGTACACTTCCACAGATTTTATTCTTATGGCGACATGCTTCGCTAGCGATCTAGCATCATTTAGAGCATTGTTGGAAAGGAATTACATCTTATACAAAAATTGGTAACGGAGGGGAATTTTAGAGAGGAGAAGGGTCAAGGTGTGAGGAGTTTGTTGGTCGTCCACGAAGTAACGCCTTCGTATTTTGAGTTTTGTAACTATCTCTCATACGATACAAATCGCATTGCGTTTTAACTTTAGTTAAACAAGAAATGTCAACAAATATGCTATTCAGATGATTTAGGTAAGTAATTTATTTAGGTATCAAAGGTAGATATTTTTGGGTACCAAATTTTTAATCACCCCTCCCCCCATCAATGGTGTCCCGCTTTTCGATTGTTAAAATCTGGTCACCTTACCCTCCACCTTAATCTATCTGTCTATAAAATACAAATGTCAATAACATTTTAGTCAAACTTTTTATGATATGTTAACATTTTCATTATATTTGATTACTTCCTTTATGAACATTAAGGGAGAAAAAGATGAAATGAAAATGATAAAAGAAGTTGAAGATTTTGGCAAATAATGATAAAATGTGACGAAATTTTTATCAAAAGTATTGATTCAGAATTTATAAAAAAAATGCATTACAATTATTGTTAGAGAATGTTTCAAAAGGAACCAGAAAAAATTGGTATAAAAATTTAAATAATATAACTCGTAAAAGGTAATAAAAATAAATCCATAATAATAAATCTATAAAAATCAAAATACTTACTATAAAGAATCGTGGCCTGTTTCACAAGAAATAAAAATAAAGAAAAACTACAAATAAGTCTCATGAGAGAAAAAGAATCACAATATTTGTTAACCAATATTCAAAAGCATATTTATCATTGTTAGGCTAAATTTAAATTCATTAGTCTTATTATTCTAAAAAAAATATACTATCAACTATTTGAAATGTTGTTCTGATCCATAATCAAATGACGATAATAACTAAACTGAGACGTGACTTTTCTATTTCCTCACAAAGAAAGATTGGAGACTTTCAGATTATAAAAACGAAAATAAATGGAGCAATCGAATTGCAATTTAGAACTTATCCGTTTCTAAAATTTTCAGTTTTGGTTTGGTTTTATAAAGATTTTGTGAGGATCATTGATGAAATATCTTTTAATTTCAAATCATGATCAAGTGACGAAGACAAATTTCAGACCCTGTTCGATTTGACTTGAAGAATCCTTCATATTTCCTCATACTTTATCTTTATTGAAATTGGGGTTCGATTCCACCATCCAAGGAGCTTATGACCGTGATCACTGAGCTACAGATTCCTTCGCCATGAAATAGTTATGAATATGAGTGAATTACATTTTAATTTTAAGATTCTTATATGTACTTTAGATAATTTATTATAGAAAATTATTAGATTAATGGCCGAATCCTTGTAAATTCTATTTGATCAATTTCTAAGTAAATGTTTAGGAGATGCTACAGAGACTCATAAAGAAATCAGAGTAAGAACGCAGTCGTTCTTTTAGAAAATTTATAATTGTGAAAGTTGTGAAGAAAAACAAAAAAAAAATGGCTAGTGAAACAAAATATAGCTGAATATAACTGGCGCTATTATGCAGTGTAAGTTGCATCTTCTGTGTTACATCTTTACCTTGCACTAAATCTAAACTCTATATCGTATTCAGAATATCAACATTTATTTATCTGAATTACACAATGTTTCCTTCAAGTAATCTCATCTCAATTAATTTTAACTCTACTTCCTCAATTGTTCGAAAAAAGTTGTTAAAAGTCAATGTGAAAATATAATTCTCCTCAGTTCCTGATTTTTTTGCATAATCCTCCGAAAATGACTGTAGATTTGATGAAAGAAGTAGAATTGAAAA
Organism: Nephila pilipes; assembly: GCA_019974015.1. Classification (NCBI taxonomy): domain Eukaryota; kingdom Metazoa; phylum Arthropoda; class Arachnida; order Araneae; family Nephilidae; genus Nephila; species Nephila pilipes. The sequence continues at coordinate 361,790 of BMAW01037466.1, forward strand.
AAAATATATATATTCATACAAAATGACGCAATAAAAATAAGAGTAAATTTCAAATTTATCAAAGAATTCTTAATTTATCTTTCGACATTCATGTTAATAATTCTGGGGAGATAATATCGAGACAAAATATGTCGCATTATGGCTCCCAGACATACACTTTTCCATTTGGTCTTTCTTAAAACGAAAATAATCTCCCCAGTAAAATTATTCAGAAAGAGTACGGGGCGAACAAAAATTTTTTAAAAACATTTCGGCAAGTTATCCATTTATAAAAGCAGCATTTAAGCTTTACGAACATAAGAAAGGATAAATCTACTTCTATAACGGATCGTAATATAATTGACTTCATTTACTTATTTTTATTTTTCAAGATACTTCTAAGAATTTGTGTTTATATTATTTAAAAGCAAAAACAAAGAATTGATATCAAATACGCTAAATATATTGTTATTGTAAAAAGAAGGGACGAATCTCTAATTTAAATATCAAATAAATTATCTCGGATCTATAAGTGAATAATAATAATAAAATATTTACATAACAAATACATTTAAAATTCAGTAACAATTTAAATATTTGCGTATTTTTTATTTTGGTTAATACACCTGTAATTAGGAAGATCTGTCATTACATCTGTTTGTCAGATAAATAATCTTTACTTTCGAATTAGAGTTATTTTATGTATCATCTTAATTAATGCAATAACTAAAAAAAGTTGGACCGGTTTCACTCCCCATTACATTCGTCATAACTATTAACATTTCGTTATCACACTTGGGAGGAAGAATCCCAAACTGCTTTTGTGCACACTTTTTTTTCTAAATTAATTATTGAGTTAAGAAAGAAATCGTCAGTACATAGTTGTCTATTTTAATAAATAACCTTGAGATTCTGACCAAGACATGTCCTTGATTCTTGTAACATCTCGGTGATGAATCAAAGGCATGCATCTCTTTAAATAAACATGCCGAAACACAGACGATGTCATTACAACCAGTTTGATGTTAGAAAAGTGCTCGTAATCCATGCATAGAATGAAAATAAATATAAGACATATTTTGGGCTTTTGTTTTTACTTTTTAATGCAGGTGATTATTTTTAATTACGTGCAAACATCGTCAACAAAAATAAATCTTTCAACACTTTTCAAAAAACATAACCGGATTCTTCGTGTGAGAAATGATTTATAACAAACCTAAGAGAGAAGATATAATCATACTTTACCAATTAAATTAACACTACATTGAAGGAAATTATGAAGTAAATGAAACTACAAATAATTGAAAACTACAAAACAGAGATTTCAACTCTACTGGGGCATGGATATTGCGTAATGACCAGACCCCAAACCATTTATTTTGAATCAGATTTTTAACCCGATAGACTGCCCTGCTGACCATAAAACATTGTGGAAGTGGCCTACAACAAACGTCAAATTTGCATAAAAAGTACGAGTACAACATGCTGGGATGTGCAAATCGTAAGCACTCACATACATTTGAGCAAAATTAACTAACTCAGGTAAGAGTAAAACCTTCTAGAGTCTGTATAAAAATGAAGATAGTACAGAGAATTTCTCATTCGAATTTTGGTTGCTTTATGTTAAGATCGTGCTATGTCTCGTGTAAGCAGAAGGAACTCTTACCAGCAAGTGATGAAATTTAACTGCTGCTGGATCTGATCTCTACAGGGGTTGCAGTTCATCGTTCTGTGACATTACTGCAAACGTTTGTCAGAAATCTCTATTTTGCCTCGATTCCTCACTTGAACCGAGGCATTCTTGTACAAAATAAACTTGTTATGATATATTTTCTAAAACTCCCTCCGTTAAGTTTATTACTCGAATTCTGTAAGACCCTGTTTATATTGAGGATTTTTGTTAGATATTTTCTATTCCAACATTTGAAATTTCTTCCAAGGGTTTCGTTGCGACAGTCCCCTCGATGATATTTGCAGCCCACGGCGACCACTGTTGTTTGACATTGCAGTAGGAAGAGGTGCATCTAAAGTGTAACATTAAATTACAACCCGGACAACGCAAGTAGGACAAAGAAAAGAAGCCACGTAGTCTTTTTAGGCGAATTTTGCTTTTGCGTATAGAATCATAATTGTCATATCTTTGTGAGAAGGCACCAAGGAAAATGAGCGTTTCAACTTGCATTCGTCTTTGTCACCCATCTAAGTCCAAATTTGGAGTGATAGTATGGGGTGTCATTGGGTACAAATCATGGCTACTTCGTGTTCTATTACTTTGGACATCTGCCTTTAAATTTCTAAAGTGTTAGGTCCATGTCTGTACTCTACTTTCGAGATCTCTATGGTTCTATTTTTCAACAAGGAAATGTACAACTGTTAGCTGTCAGGGCTGCCTTGACCTTCCTAGATACAGAAGGTGTTAGATTGTTGCCCTGATCAGCCCGTTCTTCAGGTTTATTGCTCATTAAGAATATTTGATCACGTGTTGCTCAAAGACTTGCACGCCACTATTCACCAGCCACTACGATAGATGAACCCTGCCATTGAGTTGAATCTATATGGAATGATAAGCCTGTATTTGTCCTCTAAGCTCAGTTGAATTAAATGCTCAACTGAATTATTTCTGTCATTTTTTGCTAGAAGAAGCAGTTCTGGGTACTGAATTCTGCACACTGAGAACTTCAAAGCTGCTGTAAATTGAATCATCTCTCTCCCTCCTGTTGCACTGTTCATATACAATAAATATTTAAATATTCCTTCCGGGTGTGTTATTTTTACTGAACAGCAGTGTATGACTTAAATAAGGTTTGGTTTCATAACACTTTTAAAAAACATTTTTTTTACAACGTTCTTCTGAATTTTACTTGGTGTGTGTGCGTCAGCAAATTTTCGATCGTTAATTTAACCAACTTTTCACCAAGCTAGAGCTTTGAAATTTTCGGAATCGTTCTTACTCACCTAACAATGCAATATTTATACATTTGCGACAAGTTTTAACTAATATTTCAATAATTTTAATAAGTCAAAATATCCTTTCCCATCGGTGCTTTTAGGATTGAGGAAAAAATTTCTTTCCCCCTCTGGGAACACCGGGATTTTCACATACGCAGCATGGGGTATCGTAAAACTTTTCTATTCATATAGGGGAGATAGTAAGGGTTGCTGACTTTCAGTCAGTAATCATTCGCAAGAAATAAAAGATTCCAATATTTGGCGCCGTGTCTTATCATAATAATTTTTTCAGAATTCTGGTTAACATTTTTTTAATAGAATAACTTAAAAACTTTCAAATGCATGTTTTGATTTTATGAGTATTATGAATTTTTAATACGCTCACAAATGTCTCTTTTTAAGTAAATTTTAAAGTTAAAAATTATTATGTATTTCACTTGGTGTGTGTGTGTGTGTCATCAAATTTTCGATCATTAATTTAACCAACTTCCCATCAAGCTATAGCTCTGAAATTTTGGAAACCGTTCTAACTTGCCTAACAATGCAATATTTAGATATTTGCGACCAGTTTCAACTAATATTTCAATAATTTTCTTTAATAAACTTTGCCAAAATATAAAAACGTTGTTTTTAAATACGTTGGTTTTTATTTTTATTTTTAGCTTCAAGGAAAAATATGATTCACGTGGCTTTTCTTTCTGAACGTTCATTGTCGAGAACGTATATAAGAAGACTTTGATATAAAGTTAAATCAAAAAAATGAAAGTTAAATCAAAAAAATGAAAGTTAAATCAAAAAAATGAAAGTTAAATCAAAAAAAGGAAAGTTAAATTTTTGGGGAGAATCTTGTACTATTAATTGGCAAATGCATTTATTAGTAAATGCAACTTTGCAAATTATTTTAAAATGGCTTATAAATTAATGTTTAAATAGTTTTGGAATTTTTTTACAATGCGATTTGTGGAAACATTTTTCAGAAATAAAATCTGGTATAAACCATTTTAAAGTTTCCATAATTTTTAAAGGTTGACTCCAAGGATATTATGAGTGCTGATGAATAATTAAAAACAAGTAAGAGAAAGATACATTGATCAAAATACACAGAATTTTCCGAATATCAAATCCTCCATCAATAATCCTACGCATAAATAACTAATTTGATGCTGTCAAACAAAAGCAACTCCCGTGCTCTTTGCAGTGAATTTTAATAAAAATAATTAATTACTGCGTAAAACCTTTAATTAGAAGGCAGTATTCTAATATCTCTAGAACGACTTATATAAACAAAATCCGAAATAAAATCATCCCCAAAAGTAAAGCATACAGCTTTCATACACTGTCACTTTATTTGCGTTAAATTAATTTATTCTGAACGTACATTACACATATATAACTACAACGTGACTCGTATTTAAATTATACATTTTAGGGCTCTTTCTGTTGATATTATTAATTATAACCAACACCTTGTTTTCCATCCGATCTTTTTTTTTTTATTTTTATTGTTGGTTTCAGACACAATAATAATAGTTATTTAATGCTAATTAAAATAAGTCTTATAATTTTTCTGATACGCTTAGTTTCAGTTAGTCTTACTACTGAAGTTACTTATATATGTGTCACTGATGTTTGACAGTAATTAGCTAATTATATTCTCGGATGAATTCCACATTGAAAGGTTTCTTAATTTAAATCACTTAATCCTTAATCGGGTTAAATCAACTTTCAATTTCATTGCATTAAAAATAACTCATTTAAGTTTAATTGTCGAGAGTAAGATTCTATTTTCGTATATTTATAATAAAAAAAAGTTTGTAAATCTTTTTTTCATAAGCAAATGATAGCCAAGATAAATGTTAGTATTTTCCCTTCATTGCAATTAATTTGGGAATAAATGACTTTTTAGTGATTATATACGCAAACTTCCCCGTAGTCTCTCAGTTCAGGTAATAATTATTGAAATATGTTTAAGCAAAATGCTCTAATTTAATGATCTAAACTTTTAGTGTTTCTTACAAAAGAAAACTCCATGGTCGAAAAAAAGGCTTTGTACATGACAGAAAAATAGTTACAGTCCTTATTTCTCAAGTATCATAATAATTCTCAATTCATTTAATTTTCCAATTAAATTCAATTCATAAAAATGACAATTTACAATTTTCATAATCGTAGTATAATAAACACCATAGTTACATTTTCGATTCATGAAAATTCAATAATTAATTGTATGTGAAAAGAAATAAAAATTAGTATTTCATTATTCCTAAACTTTGCATCTTCAGCTGACTAGTGCCAGACACAAGAGAAAGGAAAATATCTCTCTTGATACACATAACTTGTAATCATCCCCTGGGGATAAAGCTAACAATGTATATTATTTTTATTGTAATGAGAAGGTACTCGGATGGTGAAGAAACATTAATAGACAGTAAGCTCTACCTATACTTAATCAAAGTGTCAAGTAGGGCGTATCTTTAGATTGATTGCTAACCTTCGGGGCTCCTATCAGGCATGAGGACGCATCCACAGTGAAATCGGAAAATTTCGTGACAAATCCCGGTGCGTTCCACTGTTTTAGGTTTCTGTCAATGACTATTTTCCTGTACCTTTAATTGCTGGATTCGAAGGTGATTGGCGAAGGAGGTGATGAGAATTTAATAACAGGAATGCTCTGTGTGACCGTTGATGAAGCAGAATTAGGTGTATCGAATGTGAATGATTCGGAAGGATCAAAAGACGTCTTCTAACACATTTCCTTTTTCTATGCCAATTACATTTTACCCAAAGTTACAATTAATTTTGTCGTGAGAAGAATGCTACATTTTTAATTTCGGACGGAAAAAAATCTATAACGAGGTGTGAAAGTTCTATGGGTATATTTTTATGTGCTCCTGTCTCGTTCGAACGATCAGATCAACTTTTTGCTACATAATTATATTTAACCACTCAATTAAATTATCAGCATAAGTTTAAAGTTTTTTTTTTCAGCCTCTGTTGCGATCAAAATTTATTTTTGAACAAGTAAAAAGGTTATAATCCAACTATGATTCAGCTCACGTAAGAAAATTTAAATTGAATGAGTCAAAAAACTTATTTGATTCAAAATAAAATAATAAATAAAACACATACACACACGCTTATGTGTAGCGCGTTTAAAATTTAATTCCAGCAGTATATAATTCAAGATAATCGCTCAAATATTTTTAATTAATAAGTCTCTAATTGTCAATTTTTTAAGCAATTTATGAGCAGAATATCTGTGCCCATAGTCAGATATCTAAGTGTATGCGTTCGTCAGTAATAGGAATCCAACGAGTGAAACACTTTTACATGGGAAAAATATTATTCAAAAAACAGGGAACAAAAATTTACACATAAATTTAAATATTTATTTCGCACTGCACTGCTTAGACACAATTGGGAAGTCAAAGCATTTATCCATTATCAAATATCATTTAAGATGGAGCATGAAATATGCATAATTTGTTTGCTTACGATATTTACATAGGGTGCGAAAATGATAAATTGATTCCATTGTTATAAATTACACTGACAAATTACAGCTATTAATGTCACAAAAACACGAAAGCTAATGAACACAGGCATGCCTATATAAAGTATGCTAATACTCATATAATGGATTCCTTTTTATATCTAAGCTCCACTTAAGGGTAGAGATGAAACTGCAATATCAATTTATACTAGGCGATGCCTGAAACAAAGTAAAGGCGTACGATCATCACGTCTTTCTAACCAAGTAATTTATCATATCCCATTAACAATACTCCTAATTTGAATATTTTTAAGAACAAGGCATGCGTGTTAAATTCCAAGCAAAAATTATATTTTCACACGCTTCTGTGAAGTTTTTTGATGACCTAATGACTTCAAATGATAAATTGTTTTAAGCAAATATTCTTATCGTGTACTGTCGATCTTCGTCTTGGTTGTGCGCAAAAAAATTAATTCTTTAAGGGACTGCCTTGATATTTGTTCCTATGCAAGCATTTTTCTTTTTCTTTTTAGTTTTTTTACCCATCATTTAAAGTCCAGGAAAGTCCTAACCAGATTATTTAGGATATTATTAATTATCAGAATATTCATTAATACCGTTTTGCTTAATCGAATATAATGTTTTTAATCCATAATTAATTTACAAAGAGTTTTATTTTAAGAATAAGAATACAGAATATCATTTTTCTTATGCTGCTATAAAAGCTTTAATTACGTCTTTATATTTATGTTTTGAAAAACGACTGAAAATTCATAAGAATATATTTAAAGATAAGTGATTAATTTTTTTGCAATGAAATATTGTAAGTAGAAGTTTCTTCCTATCTTGCTGATATTAAGAATATGATTTTTCATCCTCTTTTTAGGCGATTAACACATTTTCATAAATAATGTAGTTGATTTAAAATTATATTTTTAATGTATATTAACTTATTAATTATCATTAAATTAAAAGATTCATTCAAAACTTGTACTTAATTATTAAACGTAGGATAACTTGAAAATATTTGATACAGGGTTGTAATATCATTTTATATACAGATGTAAAAATGTTCCAACAGTCAATACAAGTTTATTATTGGTTATTTAATTCAATATTGGCTACCAATTTTTAAAATGTACATTAGAACCTATATATAAATATTTTTACTCCAACCACATTTTAAACGAGTGTTTCTTTATTCAAAATTAAAAAAAAATTAGCATTTATTTTGATTGCCTTTTTCTAAAAATTAGAAATGTGTATTTAATAACTAGACATCAACCATGCTATGATACTAGTATTTTAAAATAAATAGTATTTTAGAATTTATTAATGTAAGACTCTCTAAGTACACAACTGATAAGTGCTCGCACATTTATACAAGTCTTAAAATTGGAATAAAATATACAAATTTTATGGAAAGGGCATATATTTGAACACCCGAAGGAGCCAGTACTTTCAAAACAAATTTAATAAAGATCAGTCTAAGCCTAATTATAGGTTTGTTTCAGATGATGAAAAATGATTAAGAAAACGAAACGAAACTCCTATTAGATCAAAATGTTATTCACTAGCATACAAATTTGGAACGTCGCTGAAGAAGAATTAAAAAACAGCTATAAAAAATTTAAAAGTTCATAATTATTATTTGCATGAACTTGTAAAAAGACATTACTTTCTGTTCAAAAACCAAACTGTAATTGAATCATTTTTCCCCTAGAAAATGAAATGAGGAATTTTTTGCGTGAATTTTGTATTCATATATTAATTAAAGATGCCTAAACATTTGATCGTAATGGAAGGTCACGATCGACCTTCTGAATTTTATTTATAGTAATTAAATAACCGCGATGTGCATAGATCATTATGATCATATATATGGAAAATCTCAAAGGAAAGCCAACATATCAAAGTCTCCATGCAAAAAAATATATCAGGAAAACAGGTTTCATGTTAATTATATGCACCATAACCAGAAATAAAAGTAAAAACATTAAGATAACCAAAAGAGTAAACGACAAAAAAATGTATAACTCATATCTAAAATACTTATATGTTAACATGTTAAACGGGATTTGGGATTCCTTTGTTCACTGGAAAACGTTCCAGTATAGCACAATAAAATTATACAACCATCAGGTAATGAAATATGGCAAAATGTTGTGAGGAAAAACAATGCGTATTCTAAAAACAATAGAAGAATTTTTTATTGTTCCATGATAATAAAAGGAATGTATATTCTACAGATTAAATGGTGAAATCAGTAGAGAGAGCATTAAGAAAAAAAAAATAAAATTAGTATTTTTTTCTGTTTTTAATAGAGGCTGAATTATTGTACATTACTAATTCAAAAATGAAGATGTTTCGACGGTAAAATAGTTGAAATTAAAATCATATTTTTAAAACTGATTAACAATAACTAATCAAAGTATGTACAAAGTATTCACATTCCTTTCGAATATCAGGATGAAAAATAATACTTTGAAACTCATATGTGCAAAAATTAATGTTTTGTTTCTAATTAAGTTTGAGTTGAGCAGAATATGGATATACTCTCAAAATAGTCTAATTTCCTCAATTTATATACAAGAAAAACTGAATTATTAATATAATTTGCCTACTATCACACCTGCACAAAGATTTCAGAAGTTAATATGCAATAAATGTATCATCCATCTGTAGTGATAAAAGCAATTTTTACCATGTATCAGTCACATCATATCGCATTGGCTCAAACATGAAAGGTACTTTTGTAAATCATTTCAGTTAGGTTTTATGTTAGTTATTTCTCCTTTGAGGAGTTTTGCTTAGTATTCCGCGAACGTAGAATGGATGGTTCTACAAGTCTTTTTCTTTTACACAAACTTTTCTTTCCATTTTTAATAGCGTGCTCTCTGATTGACGTGTCATTAAACCGGTTTGTATACCGTTTGACTTTTTTGTTTTTGAGTAGTTTAACCCGAAAAATTGATAAAAATCTAGCTCGCAGCTTAATGCACTGGTAAGAATGCACCAGAAACACAATTATTTAAGAACGTAATCGTAGTCTTATCACAGTCAAGGTCGAACTATTTCTGAAAATACCACTATGACAACGACCTTCGATTGCGATGGAAGAAAAAAAAAAGAATAATTTTAAATGGGTTTTTATCCGTTACATTGTTTTTTAAAAATTAATAATTTCACCTAACCTATATTATTAAAAATAGTTCATCAAAATAATTTAAAAAAGAAAGGATTTATGTTTCATGAATTTCTCTTTATGAAAGTAAAAAAGTCGGATACGCATTTTGAAATTTTTGAAGAGAGTAACTATCAAATTATGAATATACTTCAGAAAATTGTGCATATTATATTTAAGACATTAATATGAAGTTTCTAAAAACACATCTATCACAAGAAGCTCCATTTTATTTTTAAATGTATTTAAATATGTATTTGTCTAAAGTGAAATATTTATTGATTATAATTTTTGAATCAGATTATTATTCTTATTTCAGGAAAACGAATTATGAGAAATAATCAAATTATAAAAAAAGGGTTTGCGTATGTCGGTTATTTTCAATTTGCTTAGAAATATTTAGTAAATCGGATACAAAATTATCTGCTTTTTTGACAAAATACGATTATTTTAAAATTTCTGATAGTTCTAAAATATTTCAGAAACATGATTCCGCTTTAAAGATATAAGAAATTATTAGTTGCATGTATTAATAAAATGCAATCAGAAATGTTTAATGCATTGTTACATAATTAACTTTCAATCTCTTATACAAATATGCTTTGTATTTATAACAAAATATTGTAGTATCTAAAACAATTAACTGTGTATTAGAAAATTTATTGTGTATTCCGAAAAAAAATATTATAATTAATCTATGCCAAGAAATCTATAATGTTTGAAACATAAAGTCTTAGGGGCATTTATAACAATGGAAAAAATACGTATATTTAGTTCAAGAAGGGTCTAAAAACGAGTTAAGGTAACCAAGACACTAAAATGTTACAAATTTTTCAATTTTGCCATTAAAAAATAAAAAAACTTTTCACCTATTCCGTAGATGTATTATTTATGAAAATTTGATAAATAGAAGGTTTTAAAATTAAAATTATAAGTACACGAATCACGCGCACAAGAAAAAAAATGTATTTTCATTTCTATCAAAATGCGGAATTTCAGACTTTCCTAAAAATGTACTTTATCTATAGGGCAGGCATTTAGCTCATTATAAAATGAAACCATTTCTTATACAGTGAACATAAAATTTGTGAATGTTTATTTGAATAAAGTTAAGCATTACACAATATTTCTACAAAAATTACGAGGAATTAGAATCATATAATTTTAAAAATTTCAAATTTTATAAGATTTATAATTTAAAATTAAAATTTTGATCCGTAAATAAACTGTGACATTTATAAGTACTCTGTAAATTTTTAAAATTATAAATGTAGTAGAATTTATGCTAAATGTGTCTAAAGGTAAGTACATGATAGAAATATAAAAAAAAACTTCAACTGAATATTAATTGCTCTTGCATAATCATTTATACTTATATTAAAATGATTTCCTTCGATTAAACAGAAATACAAATATCTCAAATAGTTCCAACGCTAATAATTTAAAAATATGAAGGATTATTTAAACTTGGTCTGAAATAAGCTCGTTTTCCCTTGTCGAGGACGTCTGTTACCTTAATGTCAACTAATATAAAATTCTATGTTCAAAATGGGTATTTAAGCCACATAAATATTTACTGACTCATTTTCCTAACATATGTATAACAAGATAATTCAGAAATTGATTGTTTAAAAGAACTCTGCAGGAATTCTTTTGAGTTTCGCGAACAGAAATCGACAATTTTCATGTAATATTTATGGCTTTCTTCTTCTCTATCTCTTGTCATTCATGCCCTTCCTTCATATTTGTACTTCGTGTATCTAAAATGTGTTGCAAAAATTCCGTTATGTAAAAACCTTTTACTAAAGAAGATTTTAAATAGAATCAAAAACTCAACAACTTTTATTTTATATTTCAGTATTACCATGAGTCTTTCCATAGAGAAAAAAATTACGTTATTGACATTCAAAATAAATGTCAATTATTAAGGTATAAAATAAAAGCAGTTGTTGAGATTGAAAATAAAGGCAGCCGTACGAAGGTATAAAAGTATGCAAAGAAAAGAGAGAAAAATTATTTCATAAAACTATCGCTTAGTTGAAAAAGATAAATATATTGAAATAAATTTTAGGAATTCTAGTCAATTTGAGAAAATTAAAAATATAAAATAAAACCATACCATTATTTCTCCAACTTATATCAAGAAAAAAAAATTTCAGATTTTCCTGCGTATCTTTTTGAAATTATAGATTGCTTTATTATATATTTAGAGATGTTTTGCAAATTTTATAACTGGCAATACATTATTATCTGCAGATTTCAGGTAACTTTTGAAAAAATTAAAAATGTACAGATATATTCCTTCGTCTCATTTTGAAACATAATCACCTTTTTTATTTTGAAAAGAAACATGTTATTCAAATTATTCGAATATGTCTCTTCCAAATGCTACAATGTGTATCAACGTTGTACTTAATTTATAATAAAAATATATTAAAAATCAGATTTGAGGAGATTTAGTTTTTGTCATACATAGAGAAAATTATTTATTTTGATTTAATAAATATTACTACGATGAAATCGTTCAGATCTAATTTCATGACGAATGAGAATAAATTCGTAAATTTGGAATGTTTTGAGTGACTCTTAAAATATTCTTGAATACACTCTTAAATACATGAAATTAATTTTAGATTATTAGAAAGCATGCATTGGAAGACTTTAGAGAAGATTCCCGTGTCTGTTAATTAAAAGAAGAAACAGAAAACAAGCGTGTTTTCAATTTCTAAAGGCATTCCAAAGTCTCAACATTATTTTCTTTAACTTATATTAAATGATTATTCTATTATATTTATCTTGACACAAATAAATATATATGTAGTTTATAACAGCAAATTCTAACTTTATATTAATAATAATTATAATAGAGTTTTAAATCAAAATGTCCTCCAAAAATAATTACGAAGAACAAAACATTTGTATGAATCAAAATGTCACATGTGATTAATGTTCAAGAGTAAATGAACTTCTTGGAAATATTCCATGTCAAAAACACCAATATTATTCATTCCCAAAAGAAAAAAAAATGAAGAAAGAATAACTTAAAGAAGTCTGTATGTGGTTGGATGATCTATTTTTTTTTTTATTGTCAAAGATGAGAGAGTAAATTTTGACCACTAATTTTCCATGTCTGAATACTGAAAACAAATCGATTAATGATCAATTTAAGAACGAGTGTTTAATAATGCTACCATTTACTAGAAAGACCTAATCCGATGAATCTAATTTCTGCACGAGGTTTATTGTCCGTTAAAAACAAAATCTGTTTTTTTGACTCCCCATTAAAAAATTAGAAGCATGATGGATGAGAAGGCAATAAATATATATAGAGCTACTTTTTGGCAATGATCAAGTAGGTACACTACTTATGTCTAGAGCAATGTGAAAGTCTCCCAAACTATGGTGTTAGCAGTTTAATGAGAGTACGTGTGATTATATTCCTTGTAGAAGGAGAAATAAATTGACCCTCTTTATTGATTTGTTTCGGTCCTTGCGGTCCGTTAAGGGTCCGTCAATTAACAAGAAGACAAGACTCTTCATTCGTCTGACACGCACTTCTGTCAATTCGATCACTATTAGGGAAGTGGCAACTTCTCAATAATGAAGACAAAAAAAAAAGTTTTTACCCAGGCGATAAGGAAGGAAAATTGCGGCAATGCAAAAGCTGCACAACATTTTTAATGGCTTTCTAGACGTGCTAATGACTATTTTACACCCAGTTCATTTTAACTTCGTCTAAAGGTTACGTAATTTAGTTAATTATTTTTATGTATAGTAGCACTACTATAGATTTAGAACAAAACGCTAGAATGGTAATTTTTTTATGTTCGTTAGGATCCTGTTTGCGTAATTGTAACAAATGATGTTCCTATTCATATAAATGAATGATGTCTATATATCTAACATTCCTTCTGTTACTAAGCATCAATTCCTTAGATAATTCAGCAATCGAATGGTAAAGATTTTTTTTAACGAGTAAACTACTTTAGGTCTGTGTACTAGTGTATATTTTTATCATTTTAACATCAAAGGAGATCATAAAAAGCAGTGATATTTTTCTCAGACAAATTGAATTTTTAATTTCTGAATTCCTGTTCCATATATTATTACATTTGAGAGAACTAAATATGAGGATACGTTTAACTAAATATATTTCTCCCGAGCACAAACAAAATTAGTTTTCGGTAAATATTGTTAAAGTATAAATTTCATTAAAAATTTCAGGTAATTCATTAAAATCATCACCAAAACCCTCGTTGAAAAATGTCAGAAATAATGTTTTTTTCGCTGTTTTCTTAAAGTAAGCGTAAGAACGTTGGTACAAATAATGAATTTTCTTTAACTTAGTAAAAATTACTGTATTTTTTCAGATAGAAAATGAATAAATGTAGCAAATTAAGGTCTAAATTTTATCAATATTAATGTGGTATTTACGTTAAGCTACTGTTCCAGTGATTTCAATAAGTGTCAACAGAGGGCAATAATTAACTTCATATGTTTTTCTCAAAATTTTGATGCACATCTCAATAAGATCTTAAGGCTTAATTTTAACAAAATCAGCCTTATTATATTACAATAAAATATTTAATGACACTGATTTTTGATCCCGAATTTTACTAGACTATTTAACGCAGAAACGTATTATGGTGTCTCAGAGAACTTATCGGTATGAAAATAGCCCTTGCTGACCTGAAAAGATCCGGTCTGAACCTCGGGTTGGGTACAGGTAGCACTTCGGTTTTCGTTCAGGTAGAAGTGAAATTTGTTTAATTATGACTTGTGTCAGTCCCGTTAAGAAAATTTGGAAAAAACAGTGAAATAATTTTGTACAAATGAAATTTTTTCAAAAAAAAAATTTTTTTAATGTCGTTAGGTGAATAGGTGAGATGTTAATAATTTATAAATATGCGGAAACTAACTCAGTTGCACAATGACTTATGCATGACTGAATTTTAAATACGTGGGTTAATGTTCAGTTTTTAAGATTTGCATGTAGCAATGATAAAACAAAGTTTTCGCTTTTGCACATTTTGATATAAATCATTTTATTCTGATAAATTACAGTTACGCATAATTTTTTTTAGAGATTTTGTCAATTCTATCCAAGTTCTTAAATTAAAAAACAAAAAGGGATAGTTTCTAACCTTATTATGGATTAATCTGTCAGATTATGGTCTTGCTCGAATTGAAATTGATGTTTTCGGGAGCAGGCACTTTTTAAAAATTCGACCCCAGGTAGAACAGGCGAACGAATCATCAGATATCCATAAACGTATTATGAATGCTATATTACAGCCTTGATACCCTATACATTTTAAATACGTCTTACTATGGAATCATCATAAATTTACACTAGAAAGAATGCTTATGAGTATCATTTGCTTAACATTTTAGTGTTGTTAATTTCCGCATTATACCAGTAAAGTTTTAATGGATCAATATTTTATTTTCTCTTGTTTGCATTCAAAAGGATAATGACAATTACTAGAAGTCTAATTAAAATTTAATTTCAGATTAGGTTGAAGCATACGAATTACGCACAGCACAAAGAAACTAAATTTAATTTTCAACTGTACAATAAATTAACTACCAGGATTTGAAAAACCTTTCCCATTCCATATCTTCAAATTGCAATGAGAATAAGTAATAAAAATTACATGCTTTTTTAACAAAATGTGGTTTGAATTTACCATTAATTTCATAACAATTTCTTCATGTCATTTTAAAATTTGTTTAAATTTACATTTGTCAAAACTTTTAAGTGGATAATAATTTTCAAAAAAAATAAAAACATTGAAACACTTAACTTTAAATTTTGAAATTTTGTGAAGTATTTGTAAAATTCTATTTGTATGCTTTAAACTAATCAACAATTTATTAGAAATTTTAAAGATTTAGGTAGAATTTGCGTCTGTTGCGTCAAGAAATAAAAAATTTAAAAACCATTAAAATGCAATTAATCGAGAACAAATATTTTTATAAAGAAGAAGGAGAATTTGTGAAATTATTATATATTAATCAAACACGTGTTTTTTTTTCCCCATCTCTAGTTGAATTTTAACCAAATATGATACAAAAGGCTGTATGTAACATGTAATTATAATGCAGTAATAGATATTACTTAAATTTTAAAAACGAATATATTTCAGCTAGTTTTGAGATTATTAACATACAAGTAACTTACAGCTCTAATTTCAAAACTTCAATTTTTTAACTATGTTGTATCGATTAATTTGTAACAGAGAGTTGCTAGAAGTGGGTCAACACCTTATAGAGCTCGTTACTTCATGTCTATGTAACACTGAAATAAATTATTCAATTTTTCTGAAACTTAAATCATTTTCTATTCTGCACATAATTTTCCTATCCGCCAATTTTCGTCTCCATCGGGCAACTCCTTAGTGCGTCGGTTTTATTGTTATAGAGTACATATTTACGAATACATGTGTGTGTGAGAGAGAAAGAGAGATCAATTGAATAATTTCCATAGAGTTCTAATAATATTTTACAAAACAATTTTACCTTATACGTATAAAATAAGATTATATTAATCAATAATAAATCTGCATTAACTTATCTTTTAAATACATTTATTTTGTATCCGGTTGAAAATAATTGAGAAATCTTTTCAGTGTACGTTAATGTATTAGAAAATAATCGTACGAATAGTATAAAATTAATCATTACCATTAAGAGTTTTCGAGGAAAATATCTTTACATTGTATGCTTAAAAGAATTCTTATTATATATCATTAAATGAAATAACAGGTCGTAACAGAGCATTTTCCAGTTATAAGATTTAGAGGCTCAATCAAATTATTTCACAATCTCTTCTTACATCTGCATATCGATCAATGGGTCATGATTTAAGAGGATTACTCTATCAGAAAGTTACTTCTGATTTATTAACTGGAAACCTAGTATTTAAATCTCTTTTTAGTATTCTATTTCAAAAGCAACGTCTAGAGGAGCAATACATTTTGAAGTTTCATAGAAAAACTTCATTTGGAAATATATCAGTAACTGAGAGCTTCATTGATGCCCTAAGCGAAATCAAACCAACAATTATTTCACTCTGAATCTCAAATAAGATATCAACTTAATAAGGATGGGCTTGACAGAGTAAATACATATATGACATTCGAGGTTATTGCTATTGCATTCTAAATACATTCTGCATTCATTTAGGTAGATTTTCCAAAAGCAAAATAGCCTCTTTTTTATGTCAATCCATTACGCGCCATGACTGTAATAGCTTTAAATACTGGTGGTTAACATCACCAATAAGAAATAAGAACAGACAGGTGCATAGATTACTCTCCTCAATTAGTCCTTTGGGACTAACTAAAGATAAGTGATACGTAACACCATTAAAAGGCGCGCAAGACTCAACTTGACAGTACGCAGACAAAACTTTCACAAAATCATTTACCTTTGATTTTTAAGTGCAATTATCTCATGTTTTATTCACTTCAATATTACAAGGAAATCTACTGTTATATTTGATGTCAATGGAAAGCAGAATAAGTCAGGAATGTTTTATTTTTGCTGCAGTGAGAAACAAGGAATGTGGAAAAATACCGTAATATGCATTCAAGTCAAAATGCTTAGAACTCACTGATTGACTAATTTAAATAAGAGAAATGTCTTTCATTACCATTCGACGCTCTCTGACAAATTCATGTGACAATATTGTCTTAATACAGCTTAATAACTGTTTACTAAAAAATAGAATAACACAAACATTTTCAACTAAATTTATAAATTATGCTTTTAAACAATAGCGACGTAAAGTGTAACACATAATACATACAATGAAAAAATTAAAAGAAATACATAATTTTTTACAATTTTAAGGTATAAGTCTTAAAACAAAAGAAATGATAAAGAGATCAAATGAAATAAATATTAAACGCCTTTGATATCAAATTACATTTTATCTGACTAAATGTTTCTCGAGATTTTTCTATTTGAAAAGTAATATTTAGCGAATACCTAGAAAATGTTAATAATTTATGACAAATGACTGATAATACAAAAATGATGGTAGCATGTTACAATGAAAAAGAGAATGAAGAAACAAAAATGTATGAGCAATTAGTGATTCTAATGATCTTATGTTTATTTTATATTCAAACGATTGATGTAACGGCAATTTTATTTTTCTCTCCTAAATTTTATTCCCTTAATAATTCCTTTTTTTGTAAATGAATATCATTTCTGTACAGGACTTTAATGAAATAATGAATATTTCATTTTAATTTCACATTCGTGAATACTATGTGTGTATGCTACATTAATTAATGAGACATTTAAAATAAAATTGAAATGACGAAACAAAGTAGACATAAACAAGCCCAGCAAGTCAAAAAGCAATTATGGTCTGAGGACCGAATAAGTGGGGTTAAATTAGTTGTATAGTATCAATCTTCACATTTGCTATTTGGTAGGCTTAATAGGAAATATCGAAAGTACTAAAGGGAACAATAATAAAAGAATAAAAAGTTACCACTCACTAGAATTGAAAAATAGCAAAATTCAATAAATAATTAAATTAATGTAAATCACTAATTGCTAAAAGCTCAAGAAATTAAAATTCAATCAGAAGAGTAGATGAGTAAAACAGTCTTCAAGAAACGAAGTACCTAAATATAAACATTAAATACACAAACACAAAGCGAAAAACAAAACATCATCACCACAGTGAAGTCAAAAAATATACAAGATGTTGGTAATTGGTTGGTTATTAGTTGTTTAGTCGTAGAAAATATTGAAGTTCATTAAAGAGTAAAATTGTCCAAGAATGTGTGTAAAAAGGAACACTGGAATGAGAGTAATTGTAATATTCACAGCTATAGATCATTAACAAGCTGACGCAGTGGATGTAACGTTGTGTGGTTGATTCGAAAATAGATCTCAATTCACACCGGTCAATTTATTTCTGGTGGATACTAGTGTTTAATAATTTATGGGATGATCATGCTCCACACAACTACAGAAGAATTTTTTAACATTGTTGAGCTTGTCCATCCTATGTGCGATTAAATTTTTATTTCGTTGTAAAATATTTAATACAATTCCTATAAATAGATATAAGCAAATTGCAGTGCCAAAAGGAAATTTCAATTATATGGAATTTAAAACTCTCTAATTTTATCATAAATATTGATAGTGTATAATCAAAAATCTGTAAATCCAAATTGAGAAATTAAACTTTTTCTTAAATTGAAATTAGTTTTTGATATGTTAAGATAATCATGGTAGAATGAAATATTTAATTTAAATTCATTAGTTTTAACAAAAATAATCAAATCATCTATGTAACTATAAATAAAGAAAAAGTTATTATCAATATGATCATTTTTTTTAAAAAAATGCAAATAAAGGTTGGCTAGGTAATTACTGGTATGACCACCCTGAAGCAGGGCCTAATTTGCTTAAAAGAATTTGACCATAAACAATGAAATTTTCTCTTACAATATAATTTTAATGAGAGTGTTGAATTTTTCTCGTTTTATTGTGTTATTAAAATATTTATTCCATAAAAGCAAAAGAACTCTAAACAAATCATCGATATCTATGTAGTTGTAAAGGTCTTAGATATCATAATCATGAAAAAAAAACTTTGTGTTCCTCGAGACCTTAATAATTTGAGGGCTAATTTTAATTATAGTAATATATTCAAGATTATCAATAGTTTTCTGAAAAATAGACTGTAAAACTATACCAGATATGGTGATGTAAGTACTATAGCCATTTTAATGTTTTGAAATTTAACTGAATTTATGAAAAATTTTGGCGTGGAAAATATGTGTATGTTTCATATTCGTAAAATGAATACCCAGTTTTTTATTAAGTGCTAAAAACAATTATTACTTTCTCTATTGAATATTTGGCTATTTGAATAATTGGAAAGCATTATTATTTAATATGTCACCTCAGCAATTTATTATAATATAATTTACATACAATTACATAATTTTCAGGAACTTGGTCTATAATACTCGTAAGCCATCACAAAATCCCTCTGCATATCATCTGTAACAAGTCTAAAATCTTTAAATGTAATCTCCCGTTTTATCCTAAAATTCAAATTTAAAACTTCTTTCAAGATGTAGGATCTCAGTTCATCAAAAGTATCCATAGGCTATCCATGTTTAATTACAACTTTAAAAATAAAACTATAATTATAATTTTTTGTATCAGACTTATGCAGATTAATTTTAGTATTCATAGTGTTAGAAATCTGTCCAACATAACTAAATTGGCATATATTTCAAGTTACCATATATAAAATTACAAATACGAAACAGGAATCGCATTACTTCTTGTCCAACATAACTGAAGCCTTACATCTCTTATCAGAGAATATTCTAAACTGCAGAATTGACAAACTCAGTGTTCCAAAAAATACGAGTTTTATACATATCTTAATATATAAACCAAATTTGATCCGAAAAGATGTTGAGAAGGAATTTTATAAAAAAAATGGAACTAGTACTTTTTCTTTTATATTTTTTTAAAAATTTGTAGTTCTTTGCGTGCTGATTCCAAGTATCTGTACGGCAACAACTCAATCCATTCATTCACAAAATACTACTAAAAAGTTATATAACGATAATTCTCTCTATAACGATATTTTTTCAAAGTCCTGGTTAATTTCCTTCAGATTAACGTAAAGCAGTTCTCTGTATTACGATATTCTTTACAACGATCATTCTCTCTACAAGGATGGCAATTTTTTCCTTTTCATCACAATGATTCCCTAGGGTTTAGGAACCATTTTGAAGACTTCTGGTTTAGAAAAAAAACGACTCAGAATGTACTTAAAATGGGCTAATTATTTGAGAGCAAGCCAGAAAATTTGCATGTGTGATGGAGAACCTAGATTTCTAAGCCATCAATGGATGGTACGTACATGGCGTCAGAGAGAAATGTGTAACAGTTTTGAAAAATATTCCGCTGATAATGTTTATAACGCAGATGAGACGCCGTTATTTTTCCAGGTGTTACCTGAACGAACATTAGCTTTCAAAGGAGAAACCTGTAAAGGAGATTAGAAATCCAAGCTGAGAGTAACAGTATTGTTGTGTATAAATATGTTTGGAAAGGATAAATTAAAATTGGAAGATCCTTAAAGCTCAGATGTTTTAAAAACATTGAGAGCATGCTAGTAGACAACACTGCGAATAAGCGAGCTTGGATGACTTCAAAAATATTTAGTGAATTGTTATTAACATTAGGTAAAGATATGAAATCAAGGAAGAAAAATATTGCTCTTTTAATTGACAATAGTTCTGCAAATAAACCAATTCCAAAATTTCAAATTGTAGAAGTTTACTTCTTTCCCCCAAACACTACTGCTGCGCTAAAGCCCTTGTAATAGGTATCATAAAATGCTTCAAAAGGTATTGCAGAGAGCCATTAGTGGATAAAATAATTTTTAATATTAATCAAAAGCACATAGTGCCTGTTACTGTAAAAAAATGCATGCGAATGGGTTGCTGGGAATTTGAGGGAAATGAAGCCACAGTCCATATCTAATTGTTAGAAAAAAGCTGCTTCCTTCAAAATGACAAAGACAGTCAAAGAGATATTTCTTGCGGAAATTCTGAGGAACAAAATTCCTTGACCTATTACGAAGATAAAATTGGAAAAAAGTTTGAAATATCTGTTCATGATTACTGAAATGTCGATGATAATCCACAGATCCTTTGGGAACTAACAGGTGAAGAAAATTTTTCTAAAATAAGTGATAACGCTGAAGTAGAAGAATCAGAAAATAGTAATGACGTAAATAAAAATGATGATTCCTCTACAATAAAGCCAATTTTATTTCCTGTAGAAACAGTGCACTTGATTAATACTCTTTATAACTAAATTTCTAGCTTACCTAATGTACCAGAGAAGCATCTAAATTCTTTACTTGCACCTCATTTTTTTATGAGATTGTCTCTGAATAATGCAAAAATAATCTCATTTCTTTTCGCAGAATTCCAAATAAATAAGGATTAATTAATAAGAGTATGTATTTTCATTTATTTATAGTAACCAATGCATTTTACAGAAACCTTTTTTTTTGGAGGGGGGGGGTATTTATTTACATAATGGAAATTTATTATTCAAATATCCGATAAACATTTATAGGCTATGGCGTCACTAGAATCCCGGGCAAGGGTACTTCACTAAAACTTCGGAGTTGTAAACATTATTTAACACTGTAAATACGTTAATCTCCCTCCATTTATAATATTTTATTTGTATAAACGCGAGGGGATGCTGGATGACAGCAGAGCACCCCTGATGACTCCACGAGTTATGAAGAACAAAATTCTTTTCGTTCCAGTATTGATTCCCTCTGTAACGATAATTCTCTTTAGAACGATATATTATTTTGATCTCCAAAATATCGTTATAGAGGGATTTAAATATATATATATATATATATATATATATATATATATATAATTATTAATATTATTATTATTATTATTAAAAAGATATTATCTATTATTTAAATATATTATAAATATATAGATAAATATATTATAAATATATAGATAAATATATTATTTTCCTTTTTTTTTCCTTCGAATTTTTGATGTTTTACATTTGCGTCAATAAAAATATCTTTTTTTTATATTACTGATATTTGTTTATTTTTCATTTAATTTACTTTCAATTGACTTTCATACAATTCTTCTTTTATAGTTAAATTTGAATGCTGTATTTTCATTGACTCTTCTGTTTGCAATTTTTGTCTAATTTTGTGGTTTGGTTTATATCTTCGTTCCTATTTTTTTAGTTGTTATTTTTTACATATTCTTATAATCTTAATTTTTAAAATAACTTTTTTGCGTATTTGTGATTTCATTTTTTGTAGTCAAAGTACATATGAATTTCAAATAATAATGTTGAATCTAACTGTGTACTTAAATTATAAGCTTTGACTTGGAACGATATCCTAATAATAGAAATATTGTTATATATTTCAATCAAACAAAAAATTTCTCTTTTCAAAAATTTCATCACACTTAAAAGCTGTCAAAATTTTCGCACATATTTAAATAATAAGTATTTTAAGTGATTTTTGAGTTTTTATTTATTTGTTATTTTTCTCAGATAAAGATTTTTTTTAAAAAAACCCTCAAAAACCGGTCATTTTAAAAGTGTAAAGAATAGTAATGTGTAATTTGTTCCATATCTTTCATTGCAGGAGGCATGAAAGTTGCTATGTAATAAACTCAAAATAAAAATTAGTCTAACATTTGAATGAGAGACGGTTTCGAACATAGGAATTTTAATTTCCCTTTAATTATTTTAGATTGGGGGTGTAGCTATGCCTAACTGTAATTATTCTAAAATTTTGCTAAGCTGCCATTCTTATATGAAACTTGAATCTGGAATAACTGGAAATCGTTGAATATATATTTCTAATTAAAGAATTCCTTTAATTTGTATACAATCATGAAAAGTTTCGTAAACATAAAGTGAGTAAATGACAAATCATTAGTGAAATTGAAAAGTAAAACATAGAACGAGAGATGATTTTATAATAATTACATTAGTTTTCAATTAAGTAGACAAAAGAAATCGTCGGCGCTTTTGCTGATCATTATCAATAATTGCAAGCAGAAAAACAGAAAAATATTTATCTGAAGACAGTGAAAACTTTAATACTTAAAGCTACTAGGTAAGTGGTAGTAAAGTTGCCTTGCTCCTAATCATTACGAAAATAAATCTCTAGTGATATTAAACACTACCCAGCTGTGTCACGCAGCGTAACTGCAAATTAGAGTCAATAATTCTTTCTTAACTTTGGTCTCCCGCAAAGATATTTTATGCAAAAGTAAGAAAGCCAGAAAATTATTCTAATAACCTAGGTGGTAACATGAAATACACGGTTCCGTTCTCTAGCGACGCTCGTTCGTGTGCGTTTTCGTCTAATGCAAGCGAAGAAAGCAAACAAAAAATGTAAACAGTATTTAATATTCACCTAATGTTCTTAATATGGAATTAAAATGGTTTTTATGGAATTAAAATGGTTTTTCTAAATTAGTTAAACTCCTCCTTTGTTTAGAAAGGTCTAACTGGAAATTTACGTGTATATATATATATATATATATATATATATACATTCATTTCAATCATTAATTGAAGTTAATTTTGGCTTTTCTTACCTTTCTACGATTGATGTAATATGTTAAAGACTAATAATTATTTCGTAATTCATTGACGCTTCAGCTTACTCATTATGAACTTATTTTAATATTTTTTTTATTCAATAGTCTTTCGCATTATTAAATTTTTTTCACGTGTTATCTGCATATCATAAATAATTATCTATTCAAAATCAGCTATTCATTTATATAATAGATGTTTAAAGAAATAATCTGTGTCAAATAGAACGGAAAAATATCTCGTTATGACAAAATTCAGTATTCTGTCCTATTTACGGGAATTCACTTTAACGCACTGCACACGAATGTCAAATTTGAAAAAGTATATTTGGGAGAAACTATGGGAATAAATAATAGCAGCATGAAAATGATTTTTTTTTTTTGTTGCCAGTACGTTTTTTCAAAATGATTGAAGTTGAAATTTTTCTATCTCAGTTTGAGATAAATTCTCGTATGCATTTGAGATTGTATAATAGCTTTTATATTAACTGGCTTGCTTAGTTCATTTATTAGCTATTTTCATGAATTAACTCGCTAAAATGTGAAAAGATTGCACTAATTATTGTAAACTTATAAGAATGATAATTAATGCAATTATTAATCATGTAAATTAAGTTATTTAGTATATCTTGAATTTTTATTACTGCTGTTGCTCGAATCCATGCTTTTATAATAGATATCATTAGCTGTTAAAATGTTGAGTAAATGATTATAGCATTGTGTTTCATTACAACATTAGACACAAAAATCTTAAAATTTCCTTAACTTTAAAACTTTTGTCTTTTTTTATTTTTAAACTAGTGTTATTCATTACATTATATTATCTACACACAAAATCAATTATTTCCTTTTGGTAAAATGATTTTATTTTATTATTATTTTAATTTAATATATACAATTAGCTAATGTAAACATAACTTTTAGAGTATTCAAATTATCTAGAGAAGAAATATCAAATCAGTTTTTAAAAGCGATTTTAAAATATGAAAGAATAAAATCATTTATTATAGAAACACAAAAATATCATATACTTGTCATAGATAACAAAATTTCTCTGAATCAGTCTGAATAATATAAATTAGTTTTATTGGATATAGAATAGAAATTAATATTTTGATATAATAATTTTGAATGCACAAAAGCATTCACGCTTGTAATTTAATGCGTTTGTTTTGTAGTAGAAGTAGAAGTAGTAGTATTTATGTGTGTGTCAATAACAGGATCGGCAAATAGAAATATATCCATATCAACAAATCGCGTTTCATTAACGTATTACAAATTCTTGAAGAAAATATAAAATTTTTCATGTACTGAAAGTGTAGATATTTATTATCATAAAATACTACTAAGTCATTTATTGATGAATATAAAGTACATGTAATTTCAGTACTTACAATAAAAACTAATTCAATAAAATTAAGTTAGTATTCACCCATTGATAAATTATTGCTAATGCGTAATGAAATTAGTTAGTGCGAGTTAATATGCGTTTTCTCTCACATAATCGTAGACTCTCCTACGAGATTATTAAACAACAAAAGTCCTCCGACTTCCATGAGGGTCCATCGCAGTGCAGAAAACGAGCAATTGTTTCAGTTGAATGCATACTCAAATTACCTTACTGGAACGTACGTAAACAATTAAGATCACCACAAGCTATAATTTCAAACTATTATAATTGTGTCTCATCGATAGGATTGCGGTAGAAAGCGAAACTAGGAGAAAAAAACAGCAACCTGCCTTTCACATTCCTCCACCTTATCTTAGGAAAAATGTCAATTTAGATAGCGTTTCAGACTTGGAAACACACCAGAGTCATTAAGGCCGTGCTCTTTAAAAGTAACTGCTGAAAACCTATTCTGTCCACGAGTCAATGCATTTTATAGCTCGATCGCACGCTATTTTATCTCAAACTTAAGGAAAGCATTTCTTTCTCTCAGGGATTCACATGCGCACAATCTGCAATCGGCGATGACATACTCTTGGCTCAGAGATAACAATGATTTTTTTTCCGTCGTAAGCGTCTTAGTGTTTTTGATGTAAATTTTTAATTTTGTGGGCCATAGAACGGATATGAAATAGTATTTTTGGTTGAGTGACAATCCATCGAAGATTATTTTGTTTTGTTGAAATGAATGGATTTCTTCTAAAATATACTTCTAAAATATTTTTTTTTTCATTTCTAAGTTAAATCATAGCGTAAGTTATATCCTTATTTTAAATTATTATAAAAGGCTAAAGTTGTTGATAAATTATTTAATAATACTCACCAGATTCATAGCATCTTTATTCAGAATAGGATATTTTGTTTCTTTATCTTTTAATCAAGATTGATGTAGGATTTTCTACAATAGCTCTGTGCGCAATTAGCTGAAATGTTAAAATACCTAAATTTTAGTACATATATAGCTCTGAAACACTTGACACGTTCTAATTTAGTTACTGCTGATAAAAAAAAAGCAACTTAAAAACGATATTACATGCTCTCGTAAAATGACAATTAAAGCTCATTTGGCAAATTAAAAAAATTTGTCGATAAAAGTATTAGCAGAAAAAAAAATATATCCATCTAAAAGTGAAACGAAAGTAACTATTTTACACTTTCCAACACTTATTATTCGTTTGTAGCTATTTTTAAGATACTATCTGATGATAAATTGTTTTTCTTCACTATACAAAAATAATTTTTTTAAAGTTCAGAACAGCATTGAGGCCTTGCGGCGATGTTAGCTGTCTTTTAAGAGACAAATAATTATGCCAAATGGGCGCGAGTTGCGAGTTCAGTGAAATTTCTTGCTTACAGGGGTGGTGTTCTAATGAGGATTGACTGTAATTACAGAGTAAGATTGACTGTATGGCAGGACCGAAAAAGCTACATGTTTAAAGTCTGGAGCTTAAGTGAGGTCTTCACTCGTCTGCGACAAATGGGAACAGACAGAATCACGTGAAATGGGAGGATCGGGACGAGGGGGAAACCTCAGCCGTTTTACTGATCAGTAAGGCTTTCAGAATGGGCGCTGTAAGAGTATTCAATATGTCAGACAAAGTGCTGAGATTTGCAATTTTATTGGCCTTCGAAGGTCAAATGATCGTTCTTACCGATTAATTACCGAGGCTTAGTTTTAAACAGGTCTGTAGAAAAATAGTAAATGTATTAAAATCACTATATTTGTCTTTTAGGAAAGTGTTTCAAAAAATTGATAATGATTTAAGTAATAAGATTTTTATCACTTATGAAAAAGTCTATTTGGTATATTTGTTTTAAGACATTTTTTTATAGTTTCTGAAAGGATTACAACGTTTATAATGGTATACACCACTATTTTTCCTTAACTCTCAGAACTATAGATTGAAAACGGTTCTAAAAACATTTAAAAGTCAGAAAAAGCGAGAGAAATAGAGAGGCAAAACAAAAAGTTATAGACCATATTATCAGGTATCAGTATTTTTTGTGTAAATGCTCCTGGATATTTCAAATATATTAAAAGGCGATTTTAAACGAGAATCTAGTTCCGCGTCTTTAATTTAAATACTAGATCAAATACAAATGAAGGAGAAAGAACACTGAAAAAACAAAAAAATAATCATGATACATATTTTCATTGAGGATTTACCATTGAATATATTTTTGAGGAAAAGATATCAACATTAGCTTAATTTTTACCAAAAGCAACATTTCGTTTCCAAACACTACATGAATACAAACTTCAATGTTTTTAAGCAGTGAATCAATGTCTTACATTTTTTAAAGAGTAATATATTTTAATTAGACTAATTTAATATGTTTTCCTTTTTTATTTTGCACATACAAAAATTTTAATGTGTGTGTGTTTTTTACGAATATGTGAATTACTAGTAAAGAGTTAATATTAAAAAAAGTTAAAGATATAAGTACTTTCTAAAGACATATGAGACTTCATTTGTCTCTTTCTCCAAATGTAATGAAAAGTACATGAACATTAATGCTGAATAATAATAAAAAAAGAATTGAAAGAACTCTTCTTAAAATGCTTCATTTAAAACACAAAGACAATTTTATGCGCAATGCATATATGTATGTTTCTTAATTCTAATTAAATGAAAGACTACATATTTCATCTCATGTAATGCATTCTGGATTAGTAACTGTACAACATACTTGTTAATTTGGATAAGGTATAATCAAATTTATTATCCCTCAATTGTGAAAAAGCAACGTTCACGATTAGTAGATATGATACGTATTTATTGCTTTTAAAACTGTTTTCAGTTTCTACATTTCTTTTCATTGTTTTTCTTTTCATTGTTTAATTATACATACTGTCTGGAATCGGACATTTCTAATCCTCTGTAATAATTTAAGAAGCTCTTTTATACAGTTGTTCAGTCATCCTTCATAGTCATGAAATATTCTGCATTATAGTCATGAAATTTGTTAAAATTAATGCATCCTTCTTAAAACTACCTTATTTCTTTACTGACTACCTTAATAACCTTTATTAATCAGGGTTGAAAATGGAATAAAGCTGCATATTGTTAATTCAGTTAAGCAGTTTAATCTTATAGCATTTTATAACATAAAACGATATTTAATAAGCTTCCTAATACTATGTTTTAATACTATATAATATATAATTTCTCTGGGAATGTTATTGATCGCAGCTTTGGAAATAAAAAGAAAACCGATGCCCTACTGTGTAGTGTCGGACTTCAGAAAGTAGCTGACTGGGTTAATGAACACCTGCGACGAAAGGAATGCATAAAAATTACCCAGTTACATTCGAAAAACAAGACAAGAAGATCAAGTTCTTTAATCGAGATTACGTGACTGTTAAGTTATAGTGACTAGCATCAAACCAATTCAAAATTACGTGATAGTCTACTCTGGCGGAAATGTGATATTTATTATACGTTATATTAGATTATCGTCTCGTTTCTCTTACATGATATGATAGACGAAATATTCTACATTAACAATATTGATGAAAGGATTTAAGAATGTTATCGATTACATGAGTGACGTCTATTCAATAGCTGCAGTGCAGAACCATTTTTTACTTCTTTGGAATTAAGGAACAGTTAATAAAAAAGTAATTAGGCATTTATAATTGTACGCAACTACTTTTTAAAATCATTTTTAAGCTGACAGCTTCAATTTATCATTTCTTTGCTACTATTACATTTTATTAATTTTCTTTTAAAAACAAACTCTGCTATCCTTACTATTTTCTAGAATAATTTATTTAAATTATCGTTAATTATATGGTCAAAGTTCAAGAAATTCGAAAATACCCGTATTATTACAGTTTTTTTAAATTTTTAATAGCTTGCCCTTTCTTTTTCCTACATTAATTTATTAAAATTATCATTAATTATAAAGCCCAAATTCAAATTATTAAAAGAGCTTAAAACTTGTTGTTACATGCTTATGTGTGGTCGGAGTCCTCATTTTACTGTCATTTTTTATTTTTTATTTCTTTGTATATCATTAGATTATAATTTAGACCTTATATGTAGCGAAACCTTAAATTAAATTTAACTCCGATTGGTAATTTCTTCTATATGAATTTGCAGAATTCCTAACCTTTTTTTGATAAATCAAATACACTGAATACAGAAAGACGTGTTTTTTCTTAATTCGTTTTTCCACAAGATACAGTGTATATTTTGTTTCGTTAGTTTTATATAACTCTCAAGTATAAGATAATATAATACCTTTAAGTTATATTTGTTCATGAATGGCTACGCGAAACTTGTGAAAATACCATTTTGTTGATGATTAGCATCTATAAATTCAGTTAGCTTCACTCATTTTAATTTTTGAATTACTTATAAATAATATGTTTTAATATTTTAGATTCACGCTCTTATATTTGTAATAGATTATTATTTTCAAAAACTAATATTCTGATCAATTTTATCAGAAATTCGGCATAAATTTTGAAAATTAAGACAAAAGTAAGTCTTTCATAAAATCTGCAATAATATGTGGACAGAGCATGTCAACTGCAATGGATCAAAAAATCAATGTTTTAAAATCTGTCTTAAGCCTTGAACCCCATTAGACTGTTTGAAGCATGATGTGAAATCTATGTACAGAAATAGTGAATATATTTTCAGTTTATAATTAGCGATTTATCATACATATTTGCTGGAAAATTTTTAAGAAATAAGGTTTAACAGCCCTGATGTAAGATATTCTATAAAACATGCTATTCGCTGTTTAAAAATTAATTCAAAACGAAAATACCATTTTTAATTGCAGAAATATTATTCAGAAAATCGCTGACAATAATTTAAATAATAACTATAATGTCATTTTGGACACTCTCACTTTGGACAAATCTTAACTCATACTGAACATTTTTCTGAAAATGTGAAGAATAAAATGAGGAATTCGAAGTGAGAAATGTATTGACAAACAATGTCAGCGGCAAGAGCTAATACGTTAATGCAATCGTATAAAAAAAGACCATAAATGGTTCATTCGTTTAATGCAAGTATTCAATATATGCAAATTATACCAGAAACTTAAAATTCTTTGTTTTTTCACTCGTAATTCAATAATTATTAATTATTTAATTATTGTTAATGTCAATAAAATGCCTCATAAAATGTATTTAAAGGCAAAAGGTGTACACAAAGGGTGTAAAGGTTTTGGAGAAGAGAATTTTTTTAAGAAACTATTTTCTACATTGCAAGAAATGCGTTTTAAAGTAATCAGAATTTTGAGAGAAGGATTATGACTCACGAATTTAAAAATATGGTAGCTGCGAAGAATTAGAGCTCCGTCATTTTTAATTATTCTAATATCAAATTATTACGAAATTAAATGTTTGTTCAATCATATTTCCTATATTCGTTTAAAAAAATTATATTCGTTTACATCTACTTTATTATTAATCTATATTTGTTTAAATTATATTCACCCACTTTTCGTTAAGTGTGTGTGTGTGTTCCTTTTTCATCTATATTTTTGACAATTTAACTAATATAATAGCTTTCAATTCTCTGAAGCTCAATTTTTAGAACTCTAAATACTCTACTACATACGCACGTAATTAAATATAAAAATTCAATACAGAATAATTAAAACTTTTCCATCGTGCAGAATTATTTTAAACAAATATAATGCATGAAGAAAAATATCATAGATTAAGGAGCTTTCATAAACATTTCATTTTAAATTGTCATCAATGAAGAAAAATAAACGTGACATGCGGCAATTGAATCTTTTACGTGTTTTTCTCCTCATTTATTCGCAAAAATTAAAGGTTGTTCTGAAACATTATTCATATTTAAGTATATTTTAATTTTGATTCCTCAACTCATTTTGAAAGCGTTTAATAGCTTTTTCAATCACAAGAAGCATAACATTTTATTAAAATATTTTACAATTTATGCAAGTTTACACCCATCTATAAATCGTTTTTCTAATCTTAATTTAATGTCTATCAAATCAAGTTTTAAAAAAAATCTGAGAGGATTTAGCATTTTTCTTCAAAGATAGCTCTCTGTTCACAGACATAAGACACAATCACTATTATTTAAAAAAAAAACTCCTTTTATTAATTTTTTTTTCAATTTGCGTGCTTTTACATAACTTTTGTATTTATAATCCAACCTAAGTTATCTAGCTGAAAACAATTTTCTTCTATTTAATTCTTAACCGAATCTTTTTCCTAGTGTTGACAAATTTTGTATCAATTTTTATGAAGCTCTGAAACTTGGAAAACTTTTTTATTATTATTATTTTATTATTCTTATTTTTCTTAATTATCAAACTTTAAAACTAAAACAGAATCTATACATGTTGATTAATTTTGAAGTACTTTGTTTCTAATCAAAATAAAATACACAAGCCAGCGATGAAAAAAAAATACCGAAAAAAAAATAATGAATTTTCACCTTTTCTTTCCTGTGGGGATTCAAAAATAGACGTGATCCCCCTTCATGAAAAACGATGTTGATTCGTCACGGCAGGGTTCACCACTCATAGCTACACTCAGGAAACTGATCTCATCTCATTGTTCATTACCTAACCAGCGAAAGCTTTCAAATAGCACTTTACTTATCAACGTATGCAGGACACCGTCTATTTCCAATCGGTTTCGGTGCGGTTAAAAGCTGCAGGGGTCAATAAAAAGGCTTATTGAGAGTAAGTCTGTTCCTTCCCTAAGCATTAATGATGATTTATAAGGCCAGGGATCACATCGATTCTTGCCTTCATAAATCATCGATAATCAGCAGATGGGGCCTCTTAGTAACTTTTATTTTGCATAAGCTTGGATTTTAGATTAGGGAAGTGCGTACTGGAAGCTTTTTGACTTTTTTTGAAAAATCGAACAAACTTTTTGGAAAATAAGTTCGTGCTCGAATTGTTTTAGCTCATTTTTATCCTTCTCCTGTTTTAGTACAAAAAGGGAAATCAATTATTATAATATTGTTTTGAGATTAAGAAATTGTTGTCCACTATCTTTTTCAGATATTTCCAAAGACTTGGTATTTAATAGCATGTACAGCCATATAATGTATATTATAGAATGAAGGGAGATAAATAAAATATTTAGTGACTATTAAGAGATATTGCAATTAGTAATATGAAATATTTTTATTAATTTGGATTGTTTCTTTAATATTTTTTTTGTAATAACAAATCATAATAGATTTATGCGGAAAACACAAATCATGAACATTGACATAGAAATTATTTGATTAATTTATCTTTATCTCAGAGTCACGACGAGGTGTTGCTATTAAGTAACGAGACTGGCGCTGCTACAAAAGAAGTACGCTTGCGCCAAACGTCAGCGACACACAGCTGTTTAGTGTGAAGCTTTTTTTTCGATTGCAGTGCCTCTGATTTTTGTAAACAAATCCGTATACTTACAGCCTTCTTCCGCATTAGAGTTATATCTTTGTTTCGCAGCAAAAATGGTAAGTGAGTAAAGCATTGCTATGAAATTTCACATAAAACTTAGCAAAACCGCTACTGGAACTTATAATTTATTGAAAGAAGTGATGGGCTGAATGTTTATCACGTGCTCATCTTTTTGAGTGGTTAAAGCATTTTCAAGATGGCCGAGAAGATGTTGAAGGTGAATCATACCCGGGTCGCCCTCCCACGTCAAAAACGGCTGACAATATCGAAAAAATAAGTACTCTGGTTCGACCCGACCGTCGGTTAAGTATTCATGAGACTGCTGATACTGTAGGAATTGACGAAGAATGCGTATGGCAAATTTATCCACTAAAACAATGATCCGTCTCATTCCATATTGTCTGTCAAGAGATTTCCAGCCAAATACAGCATCCCAGTATTAGACCATCCGCCTTATTCCCCGGATCTTGAACCATGCGACTTCTGTCTGTTTTTCAAGGAGAAATCTGCATTAAAAAGTTCAAGTTTTGAGTCGTTGAAGCTGAAAAAAGAAAGCGGCACGTCCTGAAGGAGCTGACAGAAGACGAATGAAAGCACTGTTGAAAAATGGAAAATTCGCTTGGACCGTTGTAGGGATAGAGAAGGGTGCGTATAATGAAGGTGATAATAAGTAAATGTGTATGATATGAAAATGAAATGTTTTACAGCGTCAGTCTTGTTATTAATATTCACACCTCGTATAAGGAAGGAAATTAAAGTATTTTAAGTTTTGAATACCTCTAAAAAGTTTCTATGCATTTCAGAGAAAAATTCATGAAAAGGACAATTGGACAAAAATAAAAGAGGTTAATAATAAATTCAAACCTATGTACATACATTTTTTTAATTTTATAAAGTATCAAACTCGCTTCTATGATACTTCAAGATTTAAATAACCGTCAAATATTCATTTAGTATTTGCGCTCATCAAAATGTGTACATCTTTCTCATCTCATACCTTATTATTTAATTTCAAATATTTTTTTTAATTTTTTGAACAGTGTATAGTTCCTATTTCGACATTTTTTTCATTTCCTTACGTCATATCATGGTTTGATACACTCGATACAAAACTTATTTGAATAGCTACATTTTCACACCTAAGACAGTACATTAGAAATAAACATTAATACCCTACACATCACGTCTTCCAAATCCAATTCCGTCAAATAGGAACACACCCAAAAATATTCTCGCTTTTCTTAATCCATTCTTAACGCCTGATTGCCGGTTGCATCAACCTAAATGATCCCTTATGCCAAAATACGTTGATTACTCGTAAGTGTAAAGTGATGGGTATATTTCTGTAATTTTTATTCATTTATGGGTTTGTGTGGGTTTGAATATTCAATTTGATTTTTTCTTAGGTTCTTTTAGGGTTATCATCATTATTAGGCTTATTTGAGAAGTTAATAGGATGTTGGGTGAAACATGTAATTTTGGTTCGATATGTGTGATAATAACTTTCCAATCTGCGGAGAGATAAACTTAGTTTTTTTTTAAGTTAGCGGACATTGGACTATTTTATTTATTATTATTTAATGATTCACCGGAAGTTTCGAAGCATAATTAATATTAATATAATTATAACAAATCGTTTGTGAAAGCAAAATGCAAAGCCATATCTAATTTCATATGCATTTCTTCTGTTTAGTCTATTTAATCTCATGCTTGTCAATATTCAAATTACAGAGTTGAAAGAAAGAGGCATGTAAATAAGGCATTTATTTCTAACGATGCTAATGATCAAAAATTAAAGCTTGCTGGATAGTTCATTAAGATTTATTCAGTAAAAAGAATAGCTTCCTATTACGTAAAATTCAAGATGAAATCGGGGATTGTTTGAGGAAAGTTGCATTTCATTTTTATAATTAAACAATCATAACTGTATATGTATTAAATGAAGAGAATATTAGAATTACAAGTATGATGTAGCCTTGCCTTTCATTTGATTTGAATTAATATCACATTAGAAGCAGAACGTAAGAAATGTAGACGAATCTCCTAATTATGAACCTGAATCAAGTGACAAGAACGACACTTGATGTCACACTCCAAGCCAATTCCACTGATGACTTTTAGCAGCAACATATTTAACATGCCAATTTAGTTTAGTTTTTATTAACGTCGCACTAGAAGCAACACGATTGCTATTGGCGACGGACCTCGCAATTTTGAACCTCAGTTAAGTGACGAGGACGACATCTGAGCTGGCACTCCTCTCTCATAACTTCCACGCCACGTCAACGGGAGGACTTTGGGTCCCAACAAATTTAACGTGCATTAGCCCCGGCTACACAGTGGGTCTTTGGCAGCCAAGGATTGAGTTTTTTTTTGTAACACTTAAGTTTTTAGTTTCATTTAGCGTAAAATTTTCTATTCAACTTAAAATCTAGTATTCTATTTTTCATTTTAAAAATGTTCATAAAAACATAGCTTTTCATATTAATTATATTTATCACAGTTGGACTTCAAAATAAACGGGGGGAAATTCAGAAAAATAGTGAGAGGAGAGAATTTGAAGAACGGGGTGGGGTGGGGGTAAAGTAGATTTGGTGTTAGGAGGAAAGTCAGATTGATCAAGTCCAAACAGGTTTAATTAATTTACAGCAAGTGAGTGCGTGAGTGAATGCAAAAGTTATTGGAGCAAAAGCCAGATGTAACTTTGCTGCGCCAAATAAGATTTAACTGTGTTCTAGATGTGAATAAATTGAAAAAAAGACAATTGGTTGACAAGGAGGGTCGAAAATAGAGAATGATCACTAGGGTATCCCGCGAGTGCGTCATCCATGTTTACCAAAGACAGTAAACCCCATAGGAAAGAGAAAGACCACGAGGGTGACTCAGGGTCATGATGCCCGTACTTACCAGAAGAAATCAAGTTATTGAGGTCCTCTGATATAATCCCCAGGGGCAGGTGCCCGGCTATACCCCCAGACACTGGGTACTCATTTTAGTCGCCTCTTACGACCTACATGAACTGTAGTGGGACTTTTCTTTCATTTCTGGTCGCCACACGGGTCTTAATTTGTAGCAAATAGTGAGGAACATTACTGACTGTGTTAAGCATGTTTAGACGTGTTCTCTGGGCTAATAGGAATAAGTTTAAGTAAAACTGCAGTCAGATTAGATCCAGTTTCTACAAGCTAAATAACTTCAGTATCTCACTTGCTTTGTAAAGCCACACTCAGTTTACATCCAACATTCAAACATAACTGTGCTCGTGTTTTTATGTCTGGATTATAGCTTCAAGGGGCTGTGTTATTTCTTAGATCAGTTTTTGTTTTATTTTTTGGTGAATACACGATAAAAAATCAACAGAGAAACATAAGTGATTTTGTGAGCAAAGTTTATTCGATGTAAAAGTATTTAACAGAAAAAAATAAGAAGCCTTACTCTAGCCTTGACTCAGCTATTCATCCAGTGTCTCATAGCTCTGAAATACTAGTTCCATATCCACCTCCACGATATACTGAATAAGTCGGGGAAGACAGAGATTTAATATCTTCCCCTGACGTATCTAACTCATTTTTTTTTTCTATTGACGAGGAACCTCATATTTTTTCTCAGAGAGAACTCATTGCTCTAGTTAGAGATTCAGGATTTTCCAAAGATGCAACCAAATTTCTAGGATCGACATTAAGTAACAAAAACTTGTTAGGACCTCATTTTCACGTTAAAGGCATCCGGTCAAAGAATTTACTCGGGTTTTTTACAAAAAGGGAAATCCAGTTTTTAGCAGTGATGTTCAAGGGCTCATGAAGTTCTTTGAAGTAGCATGTGATTCATCTGGGTGGCATCTATTCATATATTCATCCAAAACTAGCCACAAAGCAGTCTTGCCTCGTAATAGAAACGCATTTGCATCTTTTCCTGTGAGACACTCGATGCATACGGAAGAAGTTCTAGTGATTTGATTTGATTTTGGATAAAATAAATATCAAAAGCATCAATATATGGTTTGTGGAGATTTTAAAATACCAACCCTGTTGTTAGGGCAGTTGGCAGATTGTACAAAATATTCCTGCGTTCTGTGCTTGAGGGATAATAGAGCCAAAGAACTACATTGGACCAGAACTGACAGACCTCACCGAAAAGACATAGTCCCTAGCGAAAAAAAAACACGTCATGAATACGACTTTGGTTTCACCAAAAAAAATTTATTGCTACTTCTTCATATTAAATTGGAAAATCATGAAACAGTTTGTTCAGCCACTGCCAAAATACGGGGTCTTATTTGTGTACCAAGTTCTCGGAACTGTCTAAAATCAGTTTAAAAGAGATAGTTTTTACTGGCCCGACGTATGAAAACTCTTATCTGATTCTCTCTTTTTAGAAACTATGGGGAAGAAGGAAAAACAAATGGAACTTTTTCCAAGAACGTAGTGCACAAGTGTTTGGGGTCTGCAAACTCATTGCACAACGACCGCTGGCTTCGTACAAAGCTCAAGGATGCAAGATAAGCTCGTG
The DNA here is from genome assembly GCA_019974015.1 of Nephila pilipes. Taxonomy (NCBI): domain Eukaryota; kingdom Metazoa; phylum Arthropoda; class Arachnida; order Araneae; family Nephilidae; genus Nephila; species Nephila pilipes. Next base: position 398,944 of record BMAW01037466.1, read on the forward strand.
ATGGCAAACCATTCCTGTTCGCCTCTTGTGCCATAGCTAAACTCAAAGTATTAACACTAAAAGTCAATAAGTCAATCAAAGAGACGTTAGACAAGTACACACTGTATTTATTAGTTAATTGCTAATATAACGACAATTATAAATGCTCTCCCAGACAAAACCTTAACTATATTAACTCGATCTACCAGAATTAAACTAACTGACTCTTTCCACTAAGATCACAATGAGGCTGTCTTGACTTCTAGCATACATTAACCAGCCGATAACTTGTAACTATTCCAGGCTCCGGCTCCGACTCTGAAATAATTGCCAAACGCTAGAACCACTCAACCTCTCTATCGTGACTCTCAAGCTGAGTTTATATATTTCCTAACTCTCTTGCTTCACTTCATTTCTACCTGCTTGTGAGTTACATATTCACGTTTCGTTTTTGGTTGGGCAAAGGTTGTTTAACGAAAGCGAACAATCTTAATTAAAGGTCCCCAAGGTTAGTGAAGAGAAAACAGCGAATAGCCCAACGTCACAAGCTTAGTAGTTCATTTCCTTCACTCCTATATTGACTATTTTCTTCAAAACTTGGGAACCTACTGCGAAGAGCTGGATGAAAGCTTTCACCAGGATGTCTGTGATATCGAGAGATGCTATCAAGGAAATGAGAAGTGAATATATTGGATGCTCAAGCAAAAAACCAAAATTGAAAAGCGAAAGCGAGTTTGAAGAATCATCGAAGTGAAGAAGAAAAAGTTTCACCAGTAAAAAAAAGAGTAAACACAAAATTTTGAGCATATATCACAAAAAATGTTTTTGGTTAATTATAAGAATTAATATGTTTAGTTCATTATAATAAAATAGTGATTTTTTAATTACTATATGGTTTATTTTTCGCAAAACTCTCTAATTTTGCAGTAAAAAACATGTGATGGGGATATGGTCATTTTTTGAATCAGCGTACTATAAAACGTATAATTCATCAAAAAAAAATATGTTTTGCAGTCCTGTGTTATCAAAAAGATATTGCTCCTATTTCCTTTTAAATAATTTCATTTCTCTGTTCAACAATTTCAACTCCCATTCTATCACATGAGAAGCGAGTTAATGATTCAGTACTTGGATAATTGAATTTAAACGTAATAATAAACACATTTTTATCGTGTCAGCATTATATGTAGGGTAACGTAAAGTATTAATTATTATTACGAAATAATTCAGTTGTCTGAATAAAATTTATTCCACATAGTATTGATTCTTACACACATAATATTGTAAATTATAATTATAATTTACAATATTATGTGTGTTGATGTGTTGGTTTCAAGAAGCCGTAAACTGAAACAATCTCTAAAATTGAGAAGATAATCTGTTGAGTTCTACGTTGACGGTTTTCAAAGGTCGAGATACACTGAAAAAAATGTGTAACTTTGGAGGGTGCCTATGTTAATAATAAAAAAGATAAATAGAATAAACAAATAAAAATAAAGTTTAAATCTATATTATTTTAGTAACAATTAAAAGTTTATAATATCCTGAGATAATAATTAAGACTTTACGATACTGTGGGTAACTTCAGTCTACAACTTCCGGAAACCAAAGAATCCCATTTACAATATTATGTACATAAGAATCTACTTATATGTAGAATAAATTTTATCCAACTATCTTGATTATTTCTTGCTAAAAATTTAAACCTTACGATACTCCCATATATGCTTGATTTCCGTAGAATTATCGTGCTTTTATTGATAATTATGAGTATAAGCAAAATATCAATTCTACAAACGAAGTGGGAGACGGTCCGAATACTTTTAGCATCATTTCACAATCCTCAGACGCAGAGTACATATGTTTCAAGAATCTGTGAGTCAAAACAATCAGTCAACAATTGTTTCTGGCTATCGTTTAACACATCCAATTCTATCCGGGGCTTTTTACTTGAATCAATCTAGTATTTTTCCGATAGAATTTAAATGATCTCTTAGTGATCAAAATGTATGTAATTGATAAATATCTGAACAATTTCTATGCGTTATGAAGCGGTAACAGATTCGTAACACATCTACAGATTTTGAATAAATATAGATATAACAGTAAAAAATTTTTTTGTTCTAAGTACAGGAAAGTGTGTCACATTCACCCGATGCCTTTGGGATTAAAAGAGCATTTGAAATAATAAAAACGAATTCAAAACATGTATTGAAATATTTTCAGACACAGTTTCTATTTTTTTTATAATTTATAAATGAATACAATTTCTAATTCTGTAAGAATCTCCATTGAGTTTGAAACGAAAGAATATCTTTCAAATAATGAATTATGTTGTTCAATGTAAGTAAAATTGAACTAAACTGATTGCGAGCTATCATGTATCCAATATATTTATTTTCCCATTCCTGCTAGGTCTCGAAAAGGTAAAACATTACAAAATGGCTATGTGAATAATTATTTCAATCCAATATAATTAGAAAGTGAGAGAATTACCAAGAAAATAAAAGCAAAATTATGTTCTAAAAGGATCAGATTAACTTACAATTGTGCTCTTAATCATCGTAAACAAATCAATAAATGTGAATAACAATGCTGAGTGCAGAATTATTTTACACTATTTTGCTTGATATTGACTGGAAAAATAAATGCTGACTGCAAGTAAATAGTAGATGCTTACTCTATGTTCAATATTTCGAATTCGCAGAAAATTCTTTCCTTTGTTTGTTTCCAACATATCGGATAATAAATAGGCATAGCCTCAGAGAAACCGTTTCATTCTCAGAAAATGATGGTAGTCTTCGCACGCGGTGCACTGCAGAGCCAGAGGGTGATTCTATTAGTGGAACCTTCGGTTAAATGGTATAATTGGCAGCTAGACTCCATTTGCCTAACACCTAATAAGGACCTATCGAGCAAACAGCTCTCAATCATTGTCTCCGAATAAAGGATTGTTAGAAAGCAGGCCATTGCAAAAATTGCAGGTTCCCTTGGTGAAAAAATGAAGTCGGTCCTGAGATGATTAACAAGTGCGGCTAGAAGGTGTCATTCGTGTGGATCCCCTCCCATAACGGTAAGAAAAGGAAATTTTTCATTAAATTTGAGTGCACCCTGATAACTGCAGGCCCCGGGGTAGACAAAGGTATTCAGTAACTGAGGATGACGGTAAAGGATTGTATCCTGCAGTGACAAATTTAGAATGGCATCGTGGTGGGTCAGAGATGTTTGAAATATTACCCTCTATTTATCAAGTAATTATCCCAAAGTGATAAAACTCCTGGATGAGACATTAATATCAAGAACCTCCCTTTCACGTCCTTAATACTTAACTTGAATTTCGACTCACATCTCAATTATAAGGTACCACTCCTAGATGTACAGCTTTATTAGATTTCGATGTTAAAGACAATGATCGCTATTATATATTGAACAGTCATGCAGCTATTCAATGAGTAGCTCTCGCAAGCATTGTGAATAATCTATTTTAAGGCTGTATTTAAAAATAATTATATTTTAAAGTAGTTGGTTTTTTATCAGTTAATTTTATATTTGACATAAAATTAAATTTTTCTATTATGCAGGGTTTTTTAAATTATATTTAAAAATTTAATCTAAGAAAGACTAAATTAATTTTATGCAATGGATTAACAACTAACATATATTGAAATTCACAAAAGAATTGTAAACTTATTCTTCCAGACTGTACCCAAAATGACATTAGTATAAAACTGACCTATAAAAATGGAATTAGAAAAAATGCTAACTCCAAAAATCAACATTCCTCTTTATTTTACGTACTACTGCTTAATATTTAATGAATTAGCAAAGAAACATTTATATTAAGTTATAACTTTTCGACGCACACAGGTAACGATTGCCTTTAAAGTAATAAATATATACATATACAAAAATATTTTACGTTATATAAATTATATAATTGAATATAAAGTTTATTTAATGAATTATTATTTACTAAGGTATATCAACATTTCCAGACTATGTAAATTGAGAAATAATCTCCAGAATGTTCTCAAGTCTTAAGAAATGTGAAATAAAGTGAAGAAATTTCCTTTCTTATCATTAAGTTAAAAGGAAATTTTAAAACAATATGATGTCAAAAAGCATATATTAAGTTACTAAAGTTTTTTACATGTCTAAGATTTTCATTCCGATAATAATCATCCAGTATTGTGTAAAAAATAGATAGAGTTCTAATTTTTTACCAGAATTAGAAAATTCAAGTAACGAGCTGTTTTTATTTCTGTGTAGAATATTATATAACATTAAAATTGCACTATATTTTTAAGATACCCGAGTCACAAAAGCATCTATAATATGATCTTATATCTTGAAACAAAAATACATACTATTTATTTTTAACTAAACAAAAACATTAATATCGTTTTTATATTTATTATTCTGGAAAAAACAAAAGAAATTAAAGTGTTTTTATTTTTCTAGAATATAAGAAATTCAAATAAAAGTACAAACTATGATAAATTGTCTCTAAAAATAAGCTTAAACATAGAACGATGCTTAAGATTAATTCTGCATGTGAGGTCGAGATTATCAGTTAGTTACTTGATTTACCAACAAATAAAAAAATCACATTAATTAAATGTCAATGATTTCAATATTTAATAAAAAAAACAATTTTTTTTCTTCCTAAAGTACGAACTGAGATTAATATTTAAATATGATTTAGAGATTTCATCTTCTTCAATGATAATTATATCTTATATTTATTTTCATAGTAATAATTAACCCCTTTTCATCCACGATTTTTTCTCTTCTAAATCAAGCATTTCTTACTGTTTGATTTTAATGATCATATTCTTTTAAAAATATTCCTATGCAACCCCTTTCATTTAATCTACAACATATTAATTTGTTCTTGGAATATTTTTAAAGATAAATATTTTTAAATTTTTCTTCTAAAATATAGTGTATTAATAATACCCTTTTACATTCGGATATCAGCAAAGAGTAAATTATTTCTTTTCTGGTTATGTTATACGTGCTGTTTATATCCAGCACTAAGACTTCATCCCCATGTTACTAAATCCTTGACTAATTTAATCCATCAATTTAGAAGCCTGTTCCAACCTTCGTAAGTCTACATTGGTACTTCGACTGAACAGATAAATCACTTTTAATCTTACATTGAGAACATAAATTTACATCTGACACATACATGGAGAACTGCAATGTGACTAGCTCACCTTTTCTTTCCTGCAGGGAAGACAAAATACATACATTCCTAAACAAGTGGTATTAATTATGCATTGAAAATATTTGAATCATTCTGAACATTTGTCTCTCACCCACTTTGTCACGCTTTCCATCGACCGATGATAGAACAGGTGCTTTGGACCACTTAAGGTTGATGCCACGAGCGCTATTAGGACCAGCAATTTATCTTTTTTTTTTTCTAAATCAGTGTAATCAGATCTTGAATCTTAGATTCCCATCTCGTAGTATATAAATTAATCATTCAAACGTGATTTGCTGTGATATCACGCAACTTTCTGAAAATGGATTCAACACTCACAACAAATACGTCATATTGCACTGAGACATGTATCGAAATTTTAACTTTGTAAAAATAAATTTGTTCTTTTGTAGCAAATTAGATAACATCGCACTGAAAAACAAAATATTTTATTGATAAATGAGGTTTTACATCGCAATTTTAAAAAAAAATATTCGAAAGCAATCTTAAAAGTATTCTATAGGAATAACGGCTAAATAATTATATAAGAAATGAAGATAAATGTTGCTCAAATTTGTTGTTTAGTTCTTTATTTTGATTCAGAAATTAGATTGAAAAACTTAAAATGGAGCGTGTGCCTGAAATACAACATTTTATCGTGTAAGAGAATTTGTAAGAGCTCCATTTTAGTACATAGTACGATAAAACGTTTTCTTGGAAATTCCTTACTTTTCAAAAGTTAATAATTCCATACTTAGGAACAATAAAATAGAATTTTCTCGGGTTGAGTTCATTTCGAGCTATAACATTCTGCAATGAAAATTTAACCATTCATTATGCCTTTATAAGTTTTAGAGAAAAAAAATAAATAAAAACTGCGAATAGTTACAAAAGATAAAAATTATTTCTTCTATCTTAAGGTATAATTACAAATAAATAATCACGTTTTGGCAATGTCGACGCTTTAATTGTCGGGAGGAAACATTTTGTTGCATGTATAATTTAAATAAAAAATAATGGGTAACAAAATATGTGACATAATTATGTATTTTTTTTTTTAAATTTGTGATTGGAAAGATATCTTTTCAGCGGGATAATTATCTAGAGAAACCTACAATATTCAGACTAATAATATTTTCGGAAGAACAAGTTCCATAGAAAATCAGAAATCTAAGCAAGCAGAAATTATCACATACTCACAAGAATCTCACCGCAATGTAATAAAATCAAAACAGCTAATGTGATGCAATACTTATTTGATACAATTTACCTTTGCCCTATTTTACATTGTACAATAAATTCCTGATGATTTTGAAACAATTTGATAGATATGCAATTCCGTGAAATAAAAGCAGGTGTAAAGAAAAATAATGGAATAATTTTTCTTTTTCACTTTCCAATAAGCTTCGTGTGCAATTCTACAAATTTTATTCTCATTCTAAGCATTTATCGTCACTTTTCTCTTTTATTCACGAGCTTTAATGAGCCTAGACTTATTGATAATTGGTAAGGGATGATAGTCATTGGTACCTACGACTGATGCGTTGTACATTAAGAATTGAAACTTTCGAAGTGACATGTCTGAATTAATGACTAATTACAGTCGATAGAAAGAAACACAGATATCAGAAACCAAAATTAAGTAGTTAGTTGCTGTCGCTTCAGGCAATCTACCAGTCTGAAAAATTACGATACATAACGCAAAATTCAAATCAGATCCTCCAAGAGAAGTATATCCAGTTTATATACGAAAGGTTCGTGATCAGAGGGCACATGGGTGCTATAACGTTACTATGGAAAAAAATGTGTACATTTGCATAATTTCCACTGCCCGGCCCACAAAATAAAATAATCTGTTGAAGTTAATCACTGCTTTGAAGAAAAGAGACTATTTAAAAAAAACTTGAACACGTTTGTTTCTTGAATTTTTTTTTTATCAACATATGTGATGACTTAAGACATTTAAAAAATACCATTATTTAAATGACGATTAATGCTTTAAAAAAAGGAATTAATCCTATACAAGACATTTTTCTACCATTTCGATTCATAAATGTTTCATCTTTTCATGAAAAGGTATTTTTGTTCTTTAATTTATTCATAACCTACCGACAAAAAAACATTAATAGTTGCTGTAATATCTCACAATGACACACACACATACAAATAATCCCTTTGTTTTGATTGTGATTATAAAATTACACCTCAGTTTGACACTTAAGATACCGAATAAAATTGGTTAACGAGTAAAGAGTAGTCAACAGATAGGAAAAGACCTAGTTAATTCATGAACAGTCGTGAAAAAAATTAGATGCCCTTAAAAACTTTAAAAGTTTTCATTGAGACTGTACAAAACTAGGATCACTCTTAATGATTCAAAGAGAACTAAATTATGATTCAATGGATTAACTTAATTAAAATCGTTAATTAACTCCTAAAATATTGTTCTAATTTTCGATGGCTTTTTTCCGAATATTAAAATTAGTTTAAATTTCAAATTATTTAAAATACTGTTTCAGAGTTTCAGAAATAAGGGGTTTGGCAAAAAGGAGTCCCCTAGGGTCAATGTATGTTTCACATATTTGATGATGTAAATTCTCTACTCATGGTTTTTATAGAATTTAGTAAGTAATTTTTCTCCATTTTCAAAACTTAAAACGATCAAGGAAAGAAATAATATTATTTCAAATACGAATTATTAAATACAATTATGAACAAAAAAATGGTAATTGTAACTTGCAAACATATTAAATATTTATATTTGGCATAATATAAAACTCTACATTTCAAACTTCATGCCATTTCCAGTAATAGTTCAATGAATTTTCAAAGACAAATTTACTATTGGAAGATGGTAATCATTAAGGAGTCGTATATTAGCTTGTAATATCACCGGTTCCCTTGACAGGTGATGCTAAAAAAATTGAAAAATATAGAGCGAAGTAATTTAGGCCCAATAATTTTCTACGATTATCTTTGGTAGTAATGATAGAGTTTGAATGAAATTAAGAACACGGGTTATTCAAACCATTCATTGCCTAATTTCATTAAAAAAAAGTAGGAAAGGGGTCTATCAGGGGGAAAATGGACTTAGAATTTTAAGTTAACTAACTGATTTATTACCACCATAAATCAGTTCCTTTTGAGCTATGAAGGTCGATATAAGTTTTGTCCAGCTGTAAGAAGATTCGAAGAAGTTATTCCGAATGTCCCTTTTTTTGCCCTACTGTACCTTTACATTTTTTATACAGCTTTGTGAAAAATACATTTTTTTATTACGGTACTTTACTTAAAACACATAAATACATTTACAATGAAAATATTGTTATGTAGTTAATAGACTCAGTGTCATGAATAAAAATTAATAAGTATGATTCGATAATACTGATCAACAAACAGTTTGTTACACAAGACAGTTTTTGAATAATTCTTATGCTCTTGACTCCACTCATTTTGATTGTTCTGTTTGAATTTTTCAATAGGACTCAATTTGTGTTATGTATTAAATTAGAAAAGTAATCATTACCAATGAAGAAATTAGTTTGAATGTTTTTCTTCTTCTCCAACATATGTAACCTCTCGACATCCTTTGTTGAACCAAAACTATTATTACCATTATTTTTTCACTTAATCTCATCTCTCCTTATTTGTTAGTAACTCAAAAGTTTCCTCTCATTTAATATCAATGACAGAAAAATTCTAATTTTCTCATCAATGTTCTGCGACTTACGCTAATTTTTAAATTAAAATAGAATGCATTTGTTTCTCTTTTTTTCTATGAGATATATGAACTTTACACATCAAATATAATATAACTAATTTCTTCCACCTATTTTTGAGTTTTTTTAAATGTTAATTGAGATATTATTTATGGAATGCAATTATTCCTAAGCAGATTACCACATTTTCTACATTAAAATATTTTAAATCACAGTAAATTCAAAAACACGTGAACCAGTAACGTTTCTTCACACAACTTTGTCTCACTAAGAATAATACACACAGAGAAATCTTTTTTTATGTATCTCCCAAATAATGTAATTTATATAAACAGAAAATGATTTTATAGAGCTACAAGTGCAAAACTACATTCTGAATTAGAAAGAAGGTTTTTCCGAGTTTTAATTATAAATCAATATTAATTGAACGTTTTCGGAAATTTAATGGATTCAAAAATCAGACTTCGATTCTAGTACCATAAAGAAACTGTGTTTTCTACATTTAATTTAATTTGAATATTTCTTAACGTCTCACTTAGATTCAATACGAGGGTTGTTGGTGAAGGACCTCATAATTTCGAGCCAGGGTGAAGTCATAAGAGTTAACCTTAGTAAGGATACCCCTTCTCCAAACTTCCACACCCCGCCAAAGGGAATACTTGGAACCTTGACAGATTTAACTTGCATCAGCCTCACTACATGGAGAGTATTTACTGCGTGGAAAAGAAATTTGGTGTAAAATTCGACTGAGTACAAATATGAATACTCTTAAAAATTATTCAGTTTTAGATAACAGTTTTTTGCTCTAGTTCCATGTCCCTTTCACTCACTTAAATATCTTCTGTAATAAAAACGAATAAGTGAACAAATATAAAGTATATGCTTTTATGTTTTTTAAAACATGTTTTTATCTGAATGAAAACATTCGGACAAAAACATGTTTCAAAAGAAAAAATTTAATCAACTACTTATGATACCGGAGGAACAAAAAAAAATAATTAATTTAAAAAATTATTAATAACAATAACATACGAGCAAAATACCATATGGTACAAAATTTAAAAAGCTATTCATTAAAAATATGTGTATATTATGGAAATCATGTAATCTATTAAAAAAAAACATTTTAAGTGAGTGAGTGAGCGAGTGATAGTGAAGTTTATTGGCCCAAGAGCCGAATGTGACCATACTGCGCTAAACAAGGTAAATCTATGATCTAGGCGTTAAAACAATGAAAATGGATTGGTCTACAAGAAAGGTCAAGTGAGAAAGTAAAGATTATTGGCGCAAGAGCCAGATATGGCTATGATGCGCCAAAAAAGATTTAACTGTGGCCTAGACGGGAAAATAAATGGAAGAAAAAACAAATTGGTTGACAAGAAGGAGGGTCGAAAATAGAGAAGGATCACTAGGGTATCCTGGGGGCTTGTCCCCCGTGTTTACTTAAGACAGTCAACCCCATGGAAAAGAAAAAAAGATCACTAGGGTGCCTCAGGGTCATGATGCCTTTACTTACATGAAGAAGGCAAGTCCCTGAGGTCCCCTGATATAATTCCCAGGGGCAGGCTGCCCGGGTATACCCCCAGACGCTGGGTATCCATTTTAGTCGCCTCTTACGACATGCCATACATGAGCTACAGTGGGACTATTTTGTCATTCCCGGTCACCACACGGGTCAAAAAATTTTAAAAAATACTGCTATAAAACTAAATATCTTTTACATATTAAAACCTGTTACGTTTTATTGCTCAGCGTAGTATATTAATTACTGTTAAGAGTAAGAGTTATAATGTCAAATATAATTTTTATAATAAGATTTTTTTTTCTTCAATTTCAATTATAACAAGAGTCATCTTTAACTGGTACGAGTAAACTTGCTTAAACAGAAAATCAGCTACTTTTTTTGACTGGTAATGTATTGATATCACACTGAGAAGAAACACAGGGGCTACTGATGACTGACTTCGTAATTTTGAGCCTCGGTCAAGTGACAAGGACGACACTTGAGCTGACATTCTCTTCTCCAAGCTTCCACACAGTGCCAATGGGATCACTTGTAACCTCGACAAATTTAACATGCTTCATCCCCGATATATATCGGGTCTTTAATGGCATCAGGACTCGAGCCCCCGATTCGACGAAAGCAATGCTGGACGCGTAACACGAAACCACTAATATTCGGCTACCGCGGCCTCAAATTAGCTACTGTAGACCAACAAATAATCGGAAACAGTATCTGAAAACAGAAATATCGCTGCAATCAATCATATTGTTCAATTTATTTCTTTATTTGGAGAAAACTTTGCATTTTTTATAAACGAATATTTTGTTTTTGGCTTACTTTTACATTAATTAGACATATTAACTCATGTACGATTAACATCGCATAAGAATAGCTGTATTGATTTTTTTTTTCTACGACTTCCTTACTTTGAGTCACTTACAGAAAATAAGTTCATCTCATGAATCCTAACTTTCATTCCATATGATTACTAATACGTGATCAATTTTTGAAAAGTAGTTATGTTTAATGTGCAGTAGCTCTCGTTCTTTCCGAGAATGTAATTCGAGAAATCTAATCTCTATCTTTCAATCAACCATGAAAGCAACTAGGTTTCAACAGGCCTAGGAATACTGGATATGTATTGGAATTGCTTGAATTCTGATTAAATCTTAGTTTAAATATCGTAAAACTCTAACGCCTGCAGCTTAATTTCTCCATTCGTCAGTAATAATAATTTAGAGAAACAATGAAAATAGTGCAATGAATGCAAATTCCCACGCAGATGAACCAAATTAATTTATTCTTATTCAAGCTATAAATGTTTGAAATTCTAATGATTACGTACTCTCTATATGACTACTTTGCCTAAAAGTGCCTAAATTTTCATTTGTAATAATTTATCTAATACCAATTCACTTGGATTTTAGTGAAAAGTTTTGCTAGAATTGAGGATTCGATTCCTGAACCCACTTACCTAAATCTACAAAGATCCATCAGATCGCTCTTAGATTACAATCAGATGTTTCAGACATCTCACTTACATTCACTATCATCAACTAATTTCCGACCTCAGTGTGAGTGCAAGTGATTGTCGAGTTTCATGGCGCAAGAGCCAAATATGGCTTTGTTGCACCGACCAAGGTGTATCTGTGTTCTAGACGTTTGAAAAAAAAATGATGAGGAAAGATAAAAATTGGTTGACAAGAAGGAAGATCTAACATAAAGAAGGGTCGCTATGATAATCCGGTGTTGCAATCGCTCGTATTTACTAAAGACAGTAACAGGTCAATTGAAAAGTCTCCGGCCTGACACACAGATGGTGCTACTAGAATTAAATCTATATTTTTTTTAGTTAGCCCTAATCCTCAAAAGATGCGTGTATAAATTTGACAGCTGTCGGGTCATTAGTTTGTGAATTATAGCATTTTGAGTGAAGCAACTTTTGTTATTGTAAAAAAAATGGATAAAGAGGAATTTCGCATGTTGATAAGATAGTGCTTTTTGAAGGGAAAATATACAATTGAAGCTAAAACTTGGTATGATGCCGAGTTTCCGGACACTGCCCCAGGAAAATCAACCATCAAGGATTGGTATGCTAAGTTTAGACGTGGTGAAATGAGCACCGAAGACGGTGGACGCCCAAAAGAGGTTATTACCGACGAAAACATTACAAAAATCCACAAAATGATTTTGAATGACCGTAAATTGAAATTGAATAAAATAGCAGATATTCTAAAGATATCAACTGAACGTGTACATCACATCATTCACGAATATTTGGGTATGAGAAAGCTCTGTGCAAAGTGGGTGCCGCGCGAGCTCACTTTTGACCAAAAACAACGACGAGTTGATGATTCGGAGAAGTGTTTGAAGATGATCAAGCGTAATAAACCTGAGTTTTTGCGTTGATATGTGACAATGGACCAAACATGGCTCCATCATTTCACTCCGAAGTCCAATCGACAGTCATCCGAATGGACTGCACACGATGAACCCGCTCCAATGCGAGGGAAAACGCAACAGTCGGCTGGCAAGGTTATGGCGTCTGTATTTTGGGATGCGCATGGAATAATTTTCATTGACTACCTTGAAAAAGGATGGACCATCAACAGCGACTATTACATGGCTTTATTGGACCGTTTGAAGGACGAAATTGCCGAAAAACGGACGCGTTTGAAGAAAAAGAAAGTGCTGCTTCACCAAGACAATGCACCGTTTCACAAGTCGGTGAAAACGATGGCAAAAATCCAGGAATTGGGCTTCGAATTGCTTCCTCATCCCCCGTATTCACCAGATCTGGCCCCCAGCAACTATTTCCTGTTCTCAGATCTCAAAAGAATGCTCTTTGGGAAGAAATTTTCGTCGAATGAAGAGGTGATCGCCGAAACCGAGGCCTATTTGGAAGCAAAGGACAAATCGTACTACAAAAATGGTATCGAAAAGTTGGAGGGTCGCTATAATCATTGTATCATCCTTGAATGGAATTATGTTGAATAAAAAAAACTAATTTTTCCAAGAAAATGTGTTTTACTGTGGTAGGCCGGGGTCTTTTCAATTGATATGTTAAACCCCATGGAAAAGAAAAAAGATCGCTCGGTACCTCGGAATTGGGAATTCCGTATTAACCTGAAAAAGATAAGCTCTGGAGGGTAACTTCCAACATCAGTGTTACTTTCTTCGTCCCTTATAAATACATCTAATCAAATCTATTCGTTACTCTTCATAATTTCACCCGAATCTACATGAATCATGTTTTATTTTATCGAGCGAGGTTTCATTTTAAACAAATCAAATAGATAAGTCCTTAAGGTTAGTTGGTGACAATTGCGATAGAACCCACTGTTACAATACTATCAAGAAAAAAAACGAAATAAGTTTTCTCCAATTTTAATTCAATTTCCCAATGTTTAACATCAAAATATAGCAACAAGCCGATTTGGTCGAGAGTGATCACTTATTAATTCATATTTCGAAAAAATTCCAGGGATATTGGCAACAGACCTCGTAATTTTGAACCACAGTCAAGTGACGAGGACAACACCTGAGCTGGACCTCCACTCTCCAAACTTCGACACCATCCTAATTAAAGTATTTGTAGCCTTGACAGAAGCCCCGCAACACGTGGAGTAGAAGAGTTCTTTAGAGGCATCAGGACTCGAAGACGGAATGATCAATAGCAATGAGCTTGTGACCATGAGCACTCGGCCACCACGGCCGTAACCAATTCGGTCGATTCATTTTAATTATTTCATTGGAACTATTTTTAAAAGATATCTGAATATATTTTGATTTAAATTACGAAAAAACTAAAGGAAAAATTTGATGTACAAAAACGCAATTTGTTACGTCATTTTATCTATTTATTTATTTATTAAAGTTCATATAGCCATCACAGTATTAATTTTGGATGAAATATATACTGAAAAAGTTTCATGTTTTATACTACAATCACATGTTTATATTTTCTGTTACAAAAAAAACGGGAGATTTTTTTTATGTAGAATTTCTTTCATGGTTAAAGGAGATACTAAGATTTGATTAATTAAATATTTGAATGAAAAATAATTCTGCATGAATTTGAATATGAATAGTTAAACAATAATAATTTTAAACATTATATTAAACTCTTACATTTGAAAAGAAAAGTATTTCTTCCTTCTCAAAGAAGAGAGAGAGAAAAAAAGCTGTTCCTGAAGAACATAGCATCTGACCTAGCATCCCATTATTTAAAAATAAGAAAAATTAATTACTTCTATACTATTTTACGTTCAATATAAAATATGCATGACTGAACAACTGATTTAAATACATAGCCATACATATGAATACATTAATGCAAGTTAATTATAAATCAAAGAACATTGTTATAAACTGTTTCTATTAAATCTATTAATCCAAACTCAGTTCTAAAAGATTTTACCCTCATTTTCGAAGAGTATAAATCAATAATAACCTGTGTAGAAACGCTTTTAAGTTTCTCATAAACATAATCTATATTTTCACGCACGCAATCTTTAGTATAATGAGAAAAGTTCATGTATCACATTGCTAATTTCGATTTTCGCCAGAACATTAGCTACTAATTCTTTTTTTTTCTCTCATTTGTAAAAATGTTCATAATATGGGGATAGTGAAAAAAGTCTTTAATTTATGAGGCCGGACGTGACTCCATTTATAAATGACAGTTCACAAATTACTTTTCCGATAGCGTGTTCCTCTCTTAATCGATACGTGTACACGTGAATAAGCATGTATCACGAAAACAAGAAAGCTTAAGCTCAATAATTAATAACCTAATTACAGCAAAATCGAAGTTTTCATTATAGGTATTTTTCACATGATTATTTACAGTTTTAAAATGCAAGTATGTCATGTGACTTTGTTTTCCGCGAAGAATGAAACTTTTTATGCTGAATTATTGGATCAAAATTGTGGCTCAGAAAAATTTGATAATTGCTTTGTACATATTATTAGATCAAATTCAAATCATTATACCAGTTAACAGGCACTAAATAATATTTATATTATTGATAATATAAATGTATGACAGTTTATCTATTTCGCCTTATTTAATTCACGTTCACTCTATTCAGAGAAAACTCATTTGTAACAAATCTCATCATTTTGAGCCAAATTCCCATGACGACGAGGATGACAATTTGTGTAATTACTTCACTTTTAAACCACCGAATCCTTGGAGAATCTTGAGTCCTAGATATATTTATAGTATAGGAAGCTGTTATGCTAAGTATTATTTTCAGGCACTCACAAATCATCAAGCCATTGATCTACAACTAGACTATCTTGACAAAAAAAAAATAGCAAAAATTCTAAACAAATATTTATTAAAGAGTCCAGAAAACATGTACATACGCAATGAAATAAAGATTTTGATCAATTTTGTTATCATAGATATCACTGATTCATTTTACTACCGAAATTGACATCACAAGATTTGCATTAAATTAGCATTCAGGTATTATTATTGCATCAAATTATTTTAAATTCCTGTATTGTCTTAGGATATTTTAAAACTTCTAAGCTTTTTAAAAGAAAAACAAAGCAGCTGTTCTTTAACTAAAAATATTATTGTAGAGTATAAGAGCATATACTTACAACACGTATGAAAATTTTCAAATGTTTATCCAATTTGCCTCCAAAAATAGCTATATGATTAAATGTATTGAAAAATGATAAATTTCCGCAGTTTGAATCATTAATATTCGAAAATAATAAATAAATACTTGAATTTCGTAAAAAAATCAAATTATCCTCGGAATTGCTTATTAATGCAGCACGAGGGTTATTGGCAAAGTACCCCATAATTTTGAGCCTTGGTCACGTGACGAAAACGATACCTGAGCTATCGACAGATGTAACGATTATACGTTACATTTCTCTCTCCAAACTTCCACACCATGACACTGGAGGACTTAAGGTATAGACAAATGTAATGTATCTTAATTCCACTACATGGAGATTCTTTGGTGAAATCAGAACTCAAACCTAAGACGGAAACAATGTCGGCCGCGACAACGACCACTAATTACCTCGGCTACTATTAACGCGAGGAAACAAAACAGAAAGAGAGCACTAGACTGAATTATACTTTAATGGAACATTTTTAAGGAACTATAACTCATTCATGCTTTAATTTTCTTCGTAAAATGCAATGATCAGTAAATATAATTTGCATTTTCTATCAATTATTTATAGCTTTATCCCTTTTATTTATTTATGATAAGCGTACTTACATTTTAAAACACTTATATTTAACTAATAACGTTATCAAACATCAAAATACGAAACTCCTTCATTTGAAATCGTGAAAAACTATTTAAAACTTGTTTCAAAACGAAATACTTGTATTATCATTCATATGTTATAAAGTTTATACAATTTGCTAAGTGCAGCTTAGAGAAAATTGTTCAGAACAATGAAATAAAAAATACCATTCAAAGAACATATATCTTGTTTGTGAAATTTAAAATTCATTCTTACTTGCAAATGAAAAACAAATATTCCACGAGCTAATCACACCAAGTTTCATTATCACTTCGAACTAAGTGATGTAAGGTGTTGAAAAAAATATACCATCAAAAAGTCATTAATTTCGCTAAGTGGAGCTACAGGCGACGAAAATAATGAGTGTCAACTGATTTTAGTTTGCGTTGCTTAATCAGACTTTCTTCACATACTACTAATTTTACTGGAATGTTAGAAATCGCAAGACATCGTTTCGGATTAATTCAAAAAGTTTATTTTTTTATATCAAATCTAATACCATTTAGAGGCAATGGTCCGTGCCTTGAGGCAAATTAAAAGTTATGGAAGAACTTTTAAAATAATTAGATATGTAAGAAATATATTTCTTACCTAAATGTTATTTTTGGTTCATTAAGTTTTTTTTTTTTTTCGAACTGACAACTGAGCAACTGATTCAAAAAACCAATCGTAGATTTAAACTTAACCTTCAATTTTTTTTAAACTGTTTCTTTTTCAGATATCAATAATTTTAATACTTACAATATAGTAATAAAAATTTAAAACAATTATTTCACTCATATAGTACATTTGAATTACTGAATTGAGAACATTTTCGCATGATATAAAAAAAGGGTATTCAAAATGATTCACTCGATTTCAAAATTCTGTATTTTCAAAAATAATTGACATAGAAGGATAAGTAACACATGAATACAAAGGAAAACTGAGGAAGTTTAATATTGAGAACAATAGATGGTCCTCGTGTGTTCTTCGTGAAACTATTTCACGAAAGCTATTTTCAAACCTTCCACGGCGTTACCTCTCAGCTGGATCGGTCGAACTGGACTAAATGATTTGATATTACACTGCTGGTCACCTTAGTCACATGACATGGCCCCATGCAATTTCTTTTTTTGCAGATTTGTTACAGATAAAATATGTGCACCACCAAAACTCACAAATTTATTTCAACTTAAACAACGGATTTTTGCTGCTGTACAATCAATTACCACTGACGCTTAACTACGAGTTTGGCAAGAATTTAGATAACGAGTAGACATTATACGTGTAACTAAAGAAAGTTATATCGAACACTTGTAAAAGAAACAACTATATTTACCCTTTGCATTCATGTATTACTTATCATTCAGTGTCGTTTGTTTTTGAAAATATGGAATTTTGAAATCAGATAAACCATTTTGAATAACCGTGTAGTTTAAAGGACGTGAATTATTCGTAGAAAAATATTTTCACTGACAGCTAATAACATGTCCGATCCGAAAAGATTAATACTTTTAATCTCTTTTATACTGAACTAAGCATTGCTTTATCATCGTATGGGAAATACAAAAAAAATAAAGATTAATAAAAATAGCCTTCATTGCAAAAAATAAACGTATCACAAATAGAAATTTAAGGCTTATACAGCATTCAAGAGAAGGGGAAAAAACCTAGAAGTGAATGAAAATCGCCATTTGAATATTAAGTATTAATGATACACTTTCAAATCCTCGCCATTTGAATATTTCAAGAGGAAAAAAATACCCCCGGTAAAACGAGTAACACATGTCAAAAGAGACACGCTTACTGATTTATGAAATACCGAAAATCGCTACATTTCGGGAGGTCCGACATTAGAAAAATCGCGCGCGTAAGCATTAATAAATCCTGGATTGAAGCAAATCAAACCCAACCGTGCAAAGCTCGTATATTCTAATATAAAGCAGCTAATAACCTTTCGGAATTCTCGCCTGTAGGGTTTGTGTATACTTTTTAGAGACAATTTATTCACATCGACTGGCATCTGCCCCTTTGATTGCAGAGGACAATTCTCCCGTAACCTTTGCCTCAATTTATTCTACCACAGACAAGCCCTAGTCTTTTTTCTTTTCTTCCTCAATGACAGAGCAGCAGAAGGATATGGAAAAAAAATAATAAGGACGTCATCTTTTTAGCAAAGCTCAAACCAGAGCACTTAAGGGGAAGAAACCGAAGGGGGGGGATTGGTGGGGCCCAAACGAATGAAATATGGGTTTGGCACGTGAGGTGCATGTAAGTTCTCGGCTACTGGACGTCCGATAGCGGCACAGGTCACCGGATTTATTTATTCAATAGCGTTCGAACAATATTCAAGGAGAGCTTTGGTTGCATCTTCATCCTTTCTTTTTGTACAATGTATCTGCGTGCTTTCCAATGGAGGTTAAACGGTGTGGATGAGTTTTGGAGATGTAAAATGAAGAAAAAAAGATTCGCATTAGTGTTTAATAGGTTATTTAACGCGTATTGGGTAATGATTCATCCTTTCTTCGATCTAGGTATTTTATATGATCGATATATCGATCATGCCTCGGTTAGAAGCCACGTAGATTTGAAAGCTATTAATCCCCTCAGTTTAACGCAAATTAGATAATAATTCATTGGTTCTATCGGCTCTCGATATCGGTAGATGAAACGCCGACTAGTTCTGTTCGCTGGAGAAGTTATTTAGATAAGCTGATGTTATTGGTTGCTTAATAATGTAAACGCTAATTACTTAAGAGGCAATTTAATTTTATAATCATGTTCAACATCATTTGGGTTAACTAAAATAAACAAATTACTTGTAAATGAAAAAAAAATGCATGATTAAAATATTTTTTATTCGTCAATAAATGAGCCTGTGCAAAAATTTTATTTATATTTTATTAACTGTACAAACTCGGTTGAACTCCGGGACTTAGAAAAGCATGTAATCTTATGATTTATAAGAAATGCGTTGTTCATCATCAATTTTTATTCCTTGATAAAAGAATGAGTGTATTACATTCAAATTGTCAAGAAGTTATATATATATATAAATAAATATATATATATATATATATATATATATATATATATATATATATATATGCTGAAGTTTCAACATTTTTTAGAAGATAGCGATGTTATAATTTACTTAAAAATCATAACTTTTTTTATATAGATACTTCATATATCTGAGGATTCGAAAATTCTTCAAGTATAAAAGTTTGTATTCCTTTTTGCACCGTTTCCTTTTCTATACAAGGCAAATAATGTTATGATAGAATAAATATTGTACCTTTGTATATACTATTCAATCCTTTCTACATGATATGATTTTAAAGAAATTGCAATTCTAGAAAAGAAGCAAAAATGAAAAAGAAAAGAAAGAATAGAAAAAAGTGTAAAGTATCAGAATTCATAATTAGAAAAGAAATATTTTTGCTAAAGTTAGATTTGAAAGAAATTTCATTTCACAGAAGATGGTGCAAAAATGGATCAAACGTATAAATACAATAGAAAAATTTGTTAAATAAAATAATAATAACAGAAACTGTATTCAGAATAGTTTGCAAACAAAAACAGAAACACGAAAAGCAAAATTACTAACGAAGAAAAGAATACAATTAGCAATAGATACTAGGATTAAATGTCAAGTGATTGATAAGAGAAATTTAAGGGGGCTGAATAAGTGAAATTCGGTCAAAAATTAAATTTGTACTTTTTTTGCATCAATAAATAGCTTAAACTATCTTTCCAACGATGTATCAATTTAGTTCAAAAGAAAAACCCAGAAGTGTTGGAATTTTTTATTCTTTCTAAGAGCACTTCACAAATTGTTCACTTTTTAAAGAACCCGACTAATGTAAGCAAATCTCTCTCGTAGCGTCGCACCTCATGTTATGCTTTACATATATTATTATCTCTACTTTACTTTTTAAATTTTCTTATCATTGAAGAATTGTTCTTCGAGGGATTTTTAACCACTGGAGACGATACACTTTGTTGTTACATATCCTACAAAACTATCAAGTATTTTAAAATAATTTTTCGTGCATCTTGTCTTACACTTAGATTGCACAATATTTTCATTAAAAAATTGTATTTTACTGCTATAAAAGATTCATTTAACTTATTTGGAATACCACTGTGTAAGAGTGTATTTAATTATTTTAATAATGTAAGACTTGAACGCTAAGTTCGAACTTTGCATCATTCAGTAATTGTATACAAAACATATCTTTTAGTGCGTTCTTATCTTTTTGATCTGCACATATATGTCATATGTATGTACCATATATTTATATAGTTGCCAAATTCATTTTTTTAAAACGTTTTCTTCAAAGTTAGTTAAGACATCTGTCTGAGTAGCAATAATCATTCGATCAATTCCCACGAAAGGAGTGCCTAGATTAAAATCTACTGACCATTCGTATGCCACACGAAAAGAAATATAGATCTTCTCAATCGATAAATTAAATGAATTACAAAAAAATGCATGCAGCCAAAAGAGAAAAAAATATATACTAGTTTCAATGATAATCATGTGACCAAGTTACCAATTTGAAATTGTTTGCATGATAAGAGGTGTTCGTTGCATTAAAAATGAGCAATTAATTTTTTTTTTCATTAAGTTGATGAAATTTCTGGCCTCATAAAGAAATTAGTTTTTCAAGTTCGATATCCCCAAAATTTTACATATCGTACGCACAGTTTCGAATGATTCTTAAAAAGCATTTCAATTTTAGTAGGTACTTTTACAATAAATTATAAGACAAAATGAACAAATCCTGTACAAATCCTCAATTGCTCTTTAAAGGTCAATATGCATCTTCAGAAGCAGGAAACCTATGGAATAGTTAAATGAGACTAGTTTTTCCTTTATTACATATTTTGCTTCAAGTGAAATAGGAGTTAAGTTTACTTCATAACTTTTTCTTCGATTTTTCTCAATCAAGCTCATTTTCAGTAAAAATGCTGTCTTTTTCAATTAGTAAAAAAAAATCAAATTCTTAGAGAAATTTCTAAAACCTGATATAACAAGGAAGTCATAGCATAGAAAAACAACAAAAAATTGAATATTTATCATATGTAAGAGATTTAAGTGTCAGAAATTATATGTTTTCTGTAGAATCATATATCAGAGAACACTTTGTATTTGTCTAAATAACACAAAAATATTATTGATGCGATCAATCATTTTTTTAATGACATAACATTTGATTTGGAGCATCTTTATAAATGGAAATTTTTTTTAAAGAAATAATTATATTATTACAATGCAATATTGAAAATATCGACGAAATATTTTTTTTTCGAGCGGAAAAAGGAAAAACTATTGAAATCAAGTTTATCTTAAATTAATACAAAAATTATATTCACAATGTATTTATTTACGAGTGGATTTAGTTTTAATAAAGTAATAACAATACCGTTTTTTAATTAACTTACTTTTTATTGCCAAAAATAACGAATAAAGTTTAAAAGAAAATAAAAATAAATAACAAAATGCTTGGAAAAATCTTTTAAAAACGAAATTTAAAAAAATTTCCCAAAATCATTTTAAAGTTTTCAGATTGATTAGAAAGGCTAAATTTTAAATAAATAGGACTGAATGACTGATTAGCATTTCAATTTTAATTTTTCTATTTTCTTAGTTCTCTTCCTTCCCGTCTCACTCAAAATTAGCACCTACAGTGACTAATTTTCCAAGATCGTGAAACAAAAAGTGAAAAACTAAAATAACAGTAAGGTGTGTGAGTGGTGAAAGAGAAACCTCTTAAATAACTCTTTTTTCACCGAGTCCGACTCAAGTTTGTTAATGTCATTCCTACCACCTACTAGGTTGACTGAGACACGCCTTTCTGCGATCACAGGGAGAGCAATTAAATGAAGAACCAACAAGAATCAGTTCCGTTTGGATGCGCTCCAGAAAATCTTTTCGCCAATTGATCAAAATGTCACGCGGGCGACTGATGACAACCAGCGTGGTACCGCCTTCCGCGTATTACGTTACATTATGGATATAACTGGTTGACGGTTGCCATGGTGATTTGTAACTCAAAAAGAAAACGACTGTGTCAGATGAGTGCCTTTTGAGAAAAGAGGCTGTGTAAAAAAAAAAATGTTATTCAAAATAATAGAAACTTGTTGTTTTGTCATGATCCTGCAAGTGACATCAAAAGATTTTTTTTTTTTTTTAGTTTCTCCCTATTTTAATTAAAGCTACTAAAAATTTCTTAAATCATTACAATTAATGCCATTTGCGTCTTAAAATTACTTGTTCATGTCATTTTACTTAAGAGAATTAGAAGATTTTCAGTATCAGTATTTAATTCATGGTGAGGTTTTTCTTTCTTGCATTTCAACTGTATTTTTGAAATATTTTCTATTATGCTTTTCTTAACAGTTACAAAAAGATTAAATGAAAATTTTTATTTTAACCTCCATATCTGCTAATAGTTAATCAAAATCATTATTTTTGTTTCTGGTTAAAGTTATTTAAGATAAAAAAAAAAAAGATTTTTTTATAGACAAAGAACAAAATTTGCAAGAAAATTCTTCCAAATCAAATATTTGGACTTGGGTTTTATTCTCCTCGTTTAGAAAACGGATAGCGCTTTAATAATGTTAATAAAGTAGTATTTCTCGTTAAAAAGCTGTTATATAAAAATAACTTCAGATGTTTAAAGCATAATCGAAACTTTCTCCAGAACACTAAAATGTATATAAAGTTGTTTTCTTTTTTTTTTCTTCCAGTTTTTAAGTAATTTAGAATAGATCTGATTCATCTCTTTGTGAGATTGTGATAGCCGTAAGGTAAAATAATTTAAGATACCTTTATGAATTGACTTTAATGGGAGATGGAAATGGATCATAGGAGATGAGTAAGTAAATAAATACAAAAGAATTTGAAGGATGTAAGTATTTACCTTCAATTAGTTATTGATCCAAAATCTACTTTGAAAATAACATTTACGAAAACTAACGCAATTTTGTACATAAATAATTTAGTTGCATAATTTCCACAAATTAATCGTATATTTTCAATAAATTCTTGCCCTTAAAAGTGAATTGGAATAGTTTATAAAAACACATAAACATATTCATTAAGTAGTCAAATTATAAAATGTACTTAACAAAAATGAATTTAAAACGCTAGTGAATTTTAGTTCTTTTTACTTAGAAATAATGCTAAAAGAAATCGTAGATAAATAAAACTGCATTTTTAAAATGTATTTCAGTATTTTTAGAACAAATGAGAATAACCTGGATGATGGCTATAAAATTCATTATAAAATACTTTGATACCTAAAATTCTTTAACTGAAATTGAGTTGCATTTCATTTGTCAACATTGACCTCATTTAACGAATGAAATATGTGAACCATGGGATATAAGGGCGTAAACAAAAATTATTGACAATTCTAGGTGCAGCAAATTCTCTAACTACCATTAATCTAATATATACCTGCAGTGCCGAAAGTTTTAGAGGAAAATTGATGTTTGAACAATTGTCAGTAGGTAACTTAAAGGGTGTGGTTCTAAATAACATTTTCTTCTAATTCCTTTTTATATTTCCCAATCGTTCTTCAACTGGTGTAACCTAAGATTTGTTCTATTGTGTTATTGCATTTGTTAGGTTAACAGATTGTTGTCTGTAAAATAGATGTTAACCATCTGAATTACATTAACAGGTCCAATATGTTGAAACAAAATATGTCACCATTGAAAGATGTATTGAGAAAATAATTAAACAATGCGATGTAACTCAAATATTTTAAAATAGACTGCTAAAAATTGTTTTCAGTGCCTCATTTAATTTTTATTTTCTTATTTATTTATTTGCAAAGTTTTCTATTGAAATCTTTGGTCGGTGAACTCATCAGATTTTAAGCCATGTGAGGGCTGAAAATGTAAAAAATATGTGAATATTCTAATCCATGCATATGTATGTTCCAATTTCTGATCTTTCTATTGTGTTTTATACTTAGACCTTACTATTTAAACCTTACCATTATTTGCAAAATAGAGTTGTACGTATAGATATTGTTAAGTTATAAACGTAATACTATTTAAAAGGAATTGCAGTTTGATAACCTATGCCCGAACTTATAACGTTCTCAGAATCGCGTTTTGCTTTCTGAAAAAAATATTATACACTCTATAATAAGAATTTAAAAAAACAAAAAACAAAAAAACGACGCACCAAGAAAAAGTTGTCCGATGGCAATAAAAATTGGTGGATAGGAAAATTAAGTACAGAATAAAAACTGATTCAAATTTCAGAAAAATTGAATGATTTATTTCAGAGTTACATAGTTATAAAGTAACGAGCTCAATAAGGTGTTGACCCACCTCTAGCCTGGATGCAAGCTGCCACACCACGTGGCACCGAGTGATAAATCTCCCTGATGGTTTCCTGCGGTCTTTCTTGCCAAATTTGCTCTAATTGTCAGACTAGGTCATTAACATTCCCTGGTAGATGCAGTCACCTTCCCATCATATCCCAGACATGCTCGATTGGAGAAAGAAAGATCTGGCTGGCCATGGAAGTGGCTGTAAGATAGTTTATAGTAACATGTGCAGTATGTGGTCTGGCTTTATCTTGCTGAAAAATAAGGCCAGGGCACTGTAAAAGGAACGGTAGCAAAACAGGTCTCAGAATGTCTTCGGCGTACCGCTGTGCTGTAAGTGTGCCTCTACTGACGACCAAAGGGGTCTAGCTTTCAAGGGAAATGGTACTCCAGATCATAACTCCTGGTCGAGGGCCTGTGTGGCGTGCATTAGAGAAAGCTGGATCGGGACGTTGCCAGAGCGTCTCCAGACACTTCTTCGATGATCGTCAGGACACAGTTGGAAACAGGATTCGTCGCTAAACACTATACGTCCTCAGTCAACATCATTCCAACCTGATCGAGCCAAGCACCTTGTAATCTGACTCGACAGTATGCAGGTGTGAGTAGCAGGTGGCGTTCGGTACCAGCGTAGATTTCGCTCTATCAGCCGTCTGTGAATGGTCATGGTGGACACACGTGTGAGGGTCGCTCGTCTGATGGTTGAAAACGATGACTCAGGTGCTGTGACAGCTGATCTGACGATCCCCCAGTCCTCCCGATCTGCTGCGACCCTAGGTCGACCGCTACTGTCATGACGCTGAAATCTGCCATTGTACGCCTATTCTTGCTAGCATCTTCTAATCGTCGCATCGTTTCGACCCATATAACGAGAAATTCTACGATTAGCCCATCCTGCCTCTTTCAATCTAATGATACGACCTCTTTCAAACTCTGACAGTTGCTTGTAATGAGCTCCAATCCAGCGGCGAGGCATTTTTTTTTTTTTTTTTCAATTTTTAAAAGGTATCTTAAATCGCAATGCAGTGGAAAATTTGACCATCAGATTGAGAATCGCTTCTTATATATACCTGCTCAGTAAGCAGTTCCGATGCGCTGTAGTTCCGACTATTCATTCATTGGATATTAAATTTTAATAATTTGCATGTTCGGTCCAAATGTCTTTGCATACGAAAATTTCATTACGATCAGGCAACTTCTTCTTGGTGCATCGTTTTTTTTATCGTTATAAAGTGTAAATTTAGTCATTACTTCTAATAGGTATATAATCTTTATATACACATTTGCTGATTAATTTAAACCTCTTGACTTTTTTTATGCATACGACGTATTCTCTAGAATTACTGCTTACATCATTATCGACTGCTCGTAAAAGTGCTACGAATTTCTTCTGGTGATAGCCATGATTTTACAAGTAAAATTGAAGAATGGAAATATTTATCATCAACTGGAATTTGATCCGAAATTTACTTTGAAAATAACATCTACGAAAACTAATGCATTTGTAAAGGATGTGTGATATAGAAGAAAATTTTAAATAAATTTGAATGATTTCATTTTTTTTTTTTTATTCTTATTCTTGAAATTGTAAAGGATGCGAGGTTTATTTTTCAACTAAAGCATAGTTTAATTCCAGAAAATGTGATGATGAGTGTTCTCCATGCTCTATTCGTCTAAAAGTCTAATGAATCATAGCAAACACTACATGAGCATTTTGAATTAATTCTTTTAATTAAATCATAATTTTTTAATATATATATATATATATCAATAGAAAAGTTTTCCAAAGTAAGAAAATGATATAATTTGTATATTATTCATTAATAATCCTTTTATTATTTGATATGATTCATTATTTGATCTAATTTGCGATACAATGAGTTTTCGATAACGCTGACATATCATATGAAAAAATATCGCCACAACTTTTTCTATTGTCAAATTACGATTCCTTAAACATACTAGGAAACACGATCGTAACCTGTTAAAAATTATAGGAAATTAAAAACATCCCCCCATTTTTTTACTTTAGCAATTACACAGCACAATTTCGGAGATTGTAATCAAAGATATCGGTTATCGAAACTCACCGTAACTTCCCGAAAAAAAATATTAATTTCACATAATGAGATTCCTTCAAAGATTGGTTATCTAGTTATAGGACAATTTATGATATGTTTGTTGGGTGTGCCATCCTTTTGACACATTAAAAACTCCCACCGGATTATCTTGGAAGACTCCCCTCCGCGGCCCACAGAAGAGGCGTCGTATTTGCTTAAGGTGGTTGGTCTTCCACCATTTCCGTCACCTCTATCAAATGAAACGCCCAATTGTGTTCAAAAGCGTCACGCTTCGCTTCTTTTGTGCTATCTGGGAACTTTTTTTCATTTGCATTGTTTTTTTTTTTTATTTCGAATCTATAAATCGACCACCTCCGGGTTCACTAGGAAAACATGAAATGAAAATATATCGCCCATTAGCATGGAGAAGTAAGCAAAAAAATTATGTATTTTCTCATTTACTTGAACAGACTTAGAAAGCAAAGATTATGAAAATATAAAATTAAACTTTTATGGTCATATGTACAGAAGATGATTCATATTTCCGTAGTCAAGAGCTTCAACAAAATAAACAGAAATAACCTTCAAAAGTTTCAAAGAAATTGTATAAACTTAGATGTGTATTATTTTAGGCATTTTAGAAAAAAAAAGTTTTGCCATTTTTTTTTTTTTTATCATATATTTATTATAAAGCAAATTCAAACAAAAATGTTTTACTGTAGTCACATTTGAAAGTGAAGGTGTTAGATTTTATACCCCGTTTTAAAAATGAAAGAAAATAACTATTCAGATATTTTTCACCAAGCATGTGTGTGTATGTTCGTGCACCATTTTCATAAAAAGGAGAAAAAACTGAGTGAAAAAAAATTAATAAATAATCAAACTTTAAGAAATTTTTGTTGAGAATTTTGAAAATAATTTTTGTAAAAGCTGAAATTCGAATAATTATTTTAGATCTCTTCATAAATTTTGCTTGATCTGACTTTTTTGCTTTCAATAAAGCAAGCTGACCAAACTATTTACTGTGCCTTTGAATTAAAGTTGACTGCGCTTGTAAAATGTAACTGCAAAACTCATCCGCTTTAAGAAATAAACATGAGGAGCGAAAAGTTGCAGTCATCTATTTCTCAAATTCCTAAACAAAATATAATTAAAAATTATCCTTCATAATGAAAGGTTTAGTTCAATGCTTAGTTATCATAATAATTAGTTTATTCTTTTTATTTCGATTCTTTGGTAAAATAATAATTGGTTTTTCACTAAGCTATTTAAACAAAGACAATCATTTCTAGATCAGTAATTCACTTATTAAAAATGCTTAGAGGAAGTGTTTTGCTCTTTTTGGCTTAATGATTTAAAAAAGTGAATTCTTGGAATTTACATAATTCATGAAATTACAATTTATATCGGAATACAAATTCTTATCTATCTGGTACTGGGAAAAAATTCCATATCTACAATATATAATTCTCTAGGGAACAATGAACTTGACATGTTGCAAAAAAAAAAAAAAACTTCGAATTCCTCGCAGAAATTAAAACACAAGTTGAAGGTCACACCTGTCTACCAACTTCAAGAAACCATCTCTACAGTCAACGGTCATAATATCTTATGCGGTTTTTCTCGGCCAAGAAATCGAAATACGCCAACAATTAACAAGCCGTCCACGTCGGAATATCAATACTTTTTTCGGGGGCAATGCAACACGTTGAAGTTCAAAGAGATACATAAATCTTCTCAATGACAGAAAATTGTATGTGTTATTACACGAAACTTTTTTTTCCAAAGGATACATTTTGTGGTTAGCTTTCGTATTCTTTGATTTCAGCAACATTACTTCAGCGGGGTAAATTTATGGTGCCAAAACGATCCGTCATTAATCATTCGATGGTGTCACTGTTGCAAAGGTGAGAAATGTTGGGTCATTTTCACCTCATTCAGTGATGGTTCTTCCTTTAAAAGAAGACCCATAGTAAAGCCTAGAGTCCCAAGCTTCATTTGAAATGTTTCATTACATAATTTTATTGTATTCATTGATGTTATATCTGTTTTTCTCAACACACACACACACACACAAAATGTTAACTGTTTTAATGCAAAAAAATAACATCATCAACAGATATAAATATATCTTTGAACGGAGTTATAAGAATTAAAATTTTTATCTCCATTGTTTTTATAAATATAAATTAAGTTAGCTGATAGGAATTTAGAAACTCGTAAGGTTAAAGAACTTAGCCAACATTTAGGAATTATTTATTATTAAATAAATAATTCCTAAATGTAATAATTCCTTTCGAAAATTCTAAATAAATCATTCCTAAACTTCCTCTTATTATTTATTAAACATTTAATTTATAAGTACTTGAAATTCAATTTATTTTCGACTTGGATAATATTTTCGAGAATTTATAAGATTAATTTTTTGACATTTATTACCAGCTGATATTCTTCCCATCACTGTTTCTCTGATGTAAAATGAAACTTCCATGATCAGGTTTTTCTTTGTTAGTTCCCCTTTTTTTTCTTTCTTTTAAGTACATAAACGATCTAGTCTTTGGCTAGTTTTATTAACCATTTACCTATTTCTTGGATAACATGTCTCGTATTTGAAATTTGGATAACATTACTTTGCAATTTCATTCACATGCAAAACTCGAAAGATTCTAAAAAATTTTGAATGTTGTTTTTCTCCAAAAAGAGCGTCATTGCTGATGTCGATTGGAAAAAGAAAAATTAGAAGTTCCTCATAATTCTTTAAGGAAAAGGATTACAAAATGGAAACATATATATCAAAATAAATTATAACAAGTTATGAAAGATTTTAATATTTTTTTTCTCAAATGCAGTTAATGAGAATTTACCGAATAGAATACTTCATTGAGATATGCAATCTGATTCTATCCGAATATTTCTGTGAAATAGGAACTGCATTTTCAGTCTTCATTTTCTATAATTATTCTTAGTTCTTTTAGGATATATTTCATATAAGTAAGTGTTCACTCTATATAATATGTAATAGAAACAGATTGGTTTTTTTTTCTTCAAAATATTACAGTAGCAAAGCAAATAACAAAAGAAAGGAAAAGGCATTTTTTTTTATTCAAGGAGATATCAAAAGATTAAATGTATGCAGACAGTAATAATTATACTCTAAAATACTACCAAAACTGTTACAATTTTTGATATTTCTTGGTTAAAATGTACAATTTTTGTTAAAACCATTTTTTATAATTTCTTACAACAACGTATTCTATCAAATTTAAAATATATACTTAAAATTAAAATTAACACTTATAGTGGAAGTGTAGAATTTTAAAGAGCGTTAGTTTCGAGAGATAACGGTCCGCTTTAAATTCATTCCTATGATTAGATAAATAACATGTCAATTATAGCTGCTAAGAAATGATTCAATAATTATACTCCTCAAATAACGATATCTATTCTTCGATCTGTGCGGTCCATTTTAAGTACAAAGCTAACAACAGATACGCTTGCTTATATTTATATGCATATCATCTGACAAAAACAATGATGGGACGAGGATCGCAAAGTGCACACAAAAAATTAAATACATGTTTTATGTAATCATAAATAATACCCATCCACGCGAATGGAATTACAGTCACTTTACCTCACAGCGCGAAAGCGTTTACCTCCCTTATTTTGTGCAGGCTTAAATCATGAATCACATACATTCTATCTTCGGGTTCGAAGGTATTTATTACGGAAGAGATAACTGCAAACTAGAAGAAAGGAGGTGAATACAAGTCATCAGTTTGACAACCAACTCAGCCTTCTCAGCGATTCGTAGTCCACAAAAAGAAAGAGAAAACACACCTGGATCGAAAAATAATAATAAATAATCAAATTTTATACGCAATCGGTCGAAATCCGTGGCACAAACGGCAGAGATTCACAAATAAACGCTTCCCTTCCATCCAAATTAGCCGTAGGGCATTTTTGTTACTGCTGTTAAGACGTTAGCCTTCTCTTATTCTTTTTGCAATTGCTTTCTACTCTTTGTTTTATTTCTCTTACACTTGCGGCTTTTGGTAGCATGTGCCTCCAGGCCTTACCTGACCTCACGGTGCTAACCTATTGCGGATTTCACATTCACTCGCTTTATTTCTATTAAATATTTTAAGTAATGTTTACCAAAAAGAACAGTGTTTGATGTTTCCATAGCCATGTCAATGCACAGTGACTTTTTTTTTAAAAAAAAAAGTCCAGAAGCAAACTATGTTGTTTTCAATAAATATAGCTAGAATGCATTCGTAATAATATTTAAAATTATTTGTTTGTTATTAGATTCACTTAGATCAAGAGCGTGACAACACGTGACCAACGGCAGTATGGAATCTGTGAATTAAAATAGGGTGACATACTTGCACTGGGATTTTTCGGAGGGCTGCAAGAAAAATGTAAAACTTATAAATCGTTCATTTATTGAAATCTGACTTAAAAACCCAGAAATTTTTTCCAGCTATTTCTTTTTCAGATAATTCTATCTTCAAATTCTCTCATCACAAAAGTTTTTTTTTTTTTCCTGAATTGGACTTAATTATTTGAAGGTAATTTTCATCTTTTCACAAAGCAACACTTCTTAAAATGTTTTTAATTGAATTTGCGAGTTATACATTAAGCTTTCTTGATTTACTATACTTAGTTTTTGTACACAAATTTTATTATTATTTTTATGTTAAAATATTTTTAAATATTCAAGATTTAATTTTCAAAAGTATTTCAAATGAGGAATTCAATTTTGTTCTGAACTCTTTTAAGTCGAACAACATCGGGTACCAACAAAAAAGATTGTAATAAACTGGTTAATAATAATTTGATTTTCAACGTTTGCTTGAGTTCTGGTTAGATGAATGGAAATACTTAATTTTCAGTTACTTTTATCAATACACAACATAGTTGCTTTTTTTTATTAAATACAATTTGCGAGTTTTTTTTTTTTCATTTTTTATTGTTATAAGTCTTATTTATCACTCATGTTATTACACATGCATTTTCTTTCAGATTAACAAAAAAGTGAACAATAAACTATGGAAGCAGTCTCAATCCTTTCTGAAGTAAAAAAAAAATGATCGTAAAAATAGTTAATATCAAATAAATAACCTTTTTAACTTTGATATTGCATTGGATGATTCAAAATCTTCTCTTGTATACAAAAAAGAACTCTCAAGTCCTACTTTTAAAGGTCTTTCATGTAAGTCAAATGCCTTCTTTTACTGATTTGCAAATCATAGGAATTTTTACAGATGTCATTTCATACTGCAAGCAAATTTGATTAGTTAATAGCAACTGTGACGCTGCTATTAATGAGTCAATCTATGGCACGAAAATATAATTTGAACTCTTGTGAACTATGCCGAAAATAGGAAATAAAATAACCAAAAGGAATGAAATTTTGTCACGTTTTTACAATACTGTTTAGTAACTATGAAAAGTAAATCGCGATTTACTTTTATTTTATGCAGGAAAAGTAGAATTTGTTTTTTAAAACTATATTTGGATTTAAATATGTTAAAAATCAAATATATAAACCTTCAATTCTTAAATAAACTTCAAAAATAAAAAATAAAAAAACCAATAATTAACACATTTGAAATGCGTATTTTTACAATGAATTTTTCGTTATGTTTATTATTTTTCATCAAATCATCCATCCTCCTTACCCTCTCAGTTTTTAGAAATATTTCTGTGAAAAATACACAATTTTAAAATAAAAATGGAATTTTTTAAATTGCGTATTAAGATTCTCACCAATTTGGTATTTTTCACTTCGAAACTAGTTATAAGATCAAATTTTTCTTTATTACCACAACAACTTTTCTTTTAATACAAAACAGAATGTTATATTTTTTTAGATAAATTATAAAAATAAATTTTACGTTTTGTTTTTTGTTGATACTGAATATATTTTAAGTGTATATTACTTATAATTAAAATTACAATTTATTGAATTCCTTTGTCAACACGATAAAGTAGTTTAATTTAAAACATTCCCAGGTGATAAGCGAAATAAAAACTATATTTTATTCCATTTGTAGTCTATTCAACATGTGGCTACGATAGTTTGGTGATCATAATCACGAACTCGTGGCCGGCATTGTTTTCATCTGGTCATGGGTTCGAGACCGATGCAAATAAAGACCCGCCATGTAGTAGAGCTAATGAACACTAAATCCGGTCAAGGTCCAAGTCCTCCCGTTGGTATGGTGAAATATTGGGAGAGGGAGGTGGCAGCTCAGGTGTCGTCCTTGTCATTTGACCGAGGTTCAAAGTTACAAGGTCTGTTACCATTAACTCTCTTACTGCTTCTCAGAGCGACGTTAATAAGCAATCACTCACAGTAACGGTCAATTAAAATTAGTTACGTAATTTGATATTTATCTATAAGTGCTACTAAATTAAAATTATATTTCCTCCACTCATTTTCTCTCTCTCTCTATCTATCTATCTATCTATCTCTATCTCTTAGTTAAAATATGAATATTTAATTTACTGAATATAAAAAAAATATTTCAACATTCATTTTAAAGTGTCTTCAAAATAGTTATGAGTTAAAAATAATCATATTGTTTGTACAAATTGAATTACTATTTATAGATATTTCATTTTCTTAAAGCATCTAATATGATACAGAATTCCTTAATATTAAAACTTTCTTAAATATTTAGCAAATAAATCAATTTACTTCCCGTCTTTCTATGATTTATCAAACAAAACTAAAATATTCATTTCGAACAAGCGGAAGTCGTATCCAGTAGTTTATATTGTACTTAAAATATCGATGTGAAGAATCCGATATATATATATATATATATATATATAAGGAATAAATCCAGATATATATATATATATATATATATTATTTCAATGGCAAGATTATAAACAGTTTTTTGTAATATATATATATATATATATATATTATTTCTAACTGCTAGATTATAAGCAAGTTTTTATACGTTATATATATATATATATATATCATATATATATGAGTATATATATATAGCCATATAGAAACCCTATATATATATATAGTTCCTTCACCACTTCTCATCATTTACTTCTATAAAAAACAATTCTATTTATCTGGCTTAAAACCTGCTGCAATTAATAAGAATAATTCATTGTCATATGTCTTAAATTTTTCAATTTAATCATTGGTTTAAATCTAATAAGATTTAAATTAAAATCTATAACCTTACATCAAATTAAGACAAAAAGGGTATACACGTTACCCACATGGCCTTTCATATTAAAATATTTATCAGTAATTATTTATTTATATATAAGTCCATTTTCAAATTTATTGACTTCTAACAGTTGTCTTAACATCGTTGATAAATATTTAGACAGGTTTTGAGAAACCCTGCTCTTTTGATGTATTATTACCTTTTATTTTAAGAGTTACTGTACATATTACAAGTAATAAATAGAACGGTGCTAATTAGATACATACTTTTAGATTTAGATACTAAAAACATATATATATATGAGATACAAACTTTAATCATATTGTAAAACCTTTAAATCAATTCCCGTTAAAATTATTGAGAGATCCGTGCAAACATAATACAAATAATATGCTTATCAGAGAGAACAAGAGTCAAAAATTCTTAAGGAAATGTTTTTACATCTTTGAAAGTTTTTTGGGAATTTTTAGAGCTACTTTATAGTAATATCATTTCTAAAAAACCAACATCCATTCGTAATTTTTTACTCTTGAGGCCTTTCACAGAATTCTATTAAATACGGATTATTCAGAAACAAACGTAAAAATAGAAAACCAATCTTTACCATCTGTGGCATGAACTAATTTCGACAAATAGTATATAAACTATTACAATTATTAAGTTTTATCCGGCTTACATTCAATTTCATAAAGCTTCGAAATTTGCCAATTGTATCATTGCAATTATTAAACTATTATAAGTGATCGTTCGTATTTCATAACTAAATTACATTTTACTTACCTTGAATTCGAAACAAAATAATTAGGATGAACAACAAATCTTTTCGGAAAATTCTTTCGATCTACCAAAAAATGTATCGTTTCTGTTTAAAGGAGAAAAAGTACAATTTAATTAAAATTTAAAACACAGAATTCATTTTAACAGCATCAAAAAGTGTTAAGAATTTACAGGTAAATCAATTTTATAACGTCGAAAAACGCTATAAATTTAAAGAAACTATGAATATTCCAGCTCATTTTGCGTTGCCAATTTTAACTAGCTAAGACTTTTTCGAAGAATGCCAAATAACTTTGAATTTACTACGTGCAAGAAAAGTATTTAAAGCCTGTTTAAAATTTTAAAAAGTTGGATATTTTTGTATTTTTTCTGTGCAAGTGATATGTAAAGCGTTTAACGA
The DNA here is from genome assembly GCA_019974015.1 of Nephila pilipes. Classification (NCBI taxonomy): domain Eukaryota; kingdom Metazoa; phylum Arthropoda; class Arachnida; order Araneae; family Nephilidae; genus Nephila; species Nephila pilipes. The sequence goes on from BMAW01037466.1 coordinate 434,433, forward strand.
TAATTTATTTAAAGTGTAAATTGAAAAAAAAAATCATTAATTGCAGTTCAACAATATTCGAATCGGCATTAACAACTATTCTAAATAATGACCAATTTTTCTCCTAAGAAGCCTCATTATTTTGCAATAAGTTATGTGACATTGAGCAACTTTATTTTCTAATAGTATTTAAAAATGTTTTAATATAATTTTACCTGTTAAAAACGCTTACTACAGGAAAAATGTAAAATTGTAAACACATTTAAAATATTTTGCGTAATAATCGTGTTATTAAAAATTGTCACTGCGATTTTTTAAGAAACTATAATCGTTTGCACATTTATTATTTTAACCATCTTAATTTATTTGTATGGAAATCTTTAGTATTCTATAATAATATATTTTTGATCCGTTTCCGTAAATGTTATCATTATAGAATATTGTGTTTTTGGAATTATAATGTGCTTTAATTTAGTAATCTCCAAAAAAAGTTTTTTTAAGAAAAATTTCCATTATTTAACTAATCTTGAAGGCTTTTAGCAAATATTTTCTTGTAAATTGGATAGATTGGCTCTAAATGTAACTGTAATAAATGGAAATGATTTTTTTTTTGTTAAAATTAAATAATCATTATTTACGTATTAAATACTTTCTATGATGTTTGCTATGTCTTAAGTTTTTAGGTAATCATTGAAGTTTGGAGAAGTTTTTGGATTCTTTTTACATTAATTTATTTGAAATTTCGTCTATTCATTCATTTACATACAAAATTTATCAATTTCCATTTTAAGAAAAATTTGATATTTTCATGGCTTAATGCTCGATATTTTAAAGGAAGAAAATTATTTTACATTTTACATTCCATCTCTTCTGGTTTTCACTTTTCTTACTTCTTCGTTTTATTTATTTATTAATTTTTGCATGTTTTTTTATATTTTTAGTGTTGCAATATCTGTCTTTCAAAACTTTTGCCAAAATTTGTTATGAATTATGACTAAATAGAAATTAATATATTTTTAGTTTACCTTACTTTTTAGTTTAGCATGCTCTGAACATTTTATTTCATTTTTAATAACTAAATATCTAACAGTCAATATATAAATTAAACATACAGTATTTTTTAATTAAATATATCATTTTGAAACTGCAAAAAAAGGCTTTTTAATATTTTTTCGTTTTTATAAATGATTTGATCAAAATTAGCATTATGTAATCAGGAGAAAAATTATTCACTAGATAAATAAAGAAAAATGTTAACATAAAGCTATATTTTTGCTATCTTATATTAAAAATTATTAAGAGGTTCTTAGCATCAGTATTTGCAAATTTCTGCTTTATTTTGCAATACTTTCAATAAATGTATTAGAACTATGTATAATGGAATTCTATACGATTTCTTCAAAATTATTAAAATTTTACGGAAAGTTCTCTTATAGTTAAATGTAAGATGAATAGCAGCATAATAAATTCCTTTAAACTGCCGATGATATTTGAAAGGAATATGAACATATCATGAGTTCGATATCTGTAATTCACACACAACACGTAAGTGTTATTGGCATTGTATTGATTATTTTATGTAATACACAATGAAACTCATTCTCAACAAGAAGTAATATTATGCACGATAATTTCATCTCCGAAATAAAAAAAATTAACTATCTCAAATATTTAAGCTTTAAAGCAAATTTTGTAAATTAATAGTCGATGAAAGAAAATATCTAATTTTTATTCCGTTATTTAGAACACGCTTGCTGTCATATATGTCATACTCGATTATTTGTATGTTCCGCCAAAAATTAATATAAATAGAAACTAATTTCTTACGACATCTCAAATTTGTTAAATATGCTATTGCTTTAACTTTGATCTTAGGTTCAAATAATGTCTCACCTACAGATTTGAAATCACAGCATTGAAAAAAAATTGTATATCTTCATTGTATTCACCGGCTTATAAATTGCATCGCGGAATGAAAGTAAACTATTTTTTGAAAAATTGTCAATTTATATTGATATTTTTATCAATTTATATAGTTTGAATTTTAGAACTGTTAACCTCAATTTATCTTATTCACTTATATTGGAATTTATTTATTTATTATCCATTTTTATATAGACTTGTTTTTTTAGCCACTTAAGGGGAGATTGTTTCGGTTGGATCACTTTTGGCGTTCCAAACCAATTTTCGATTTTTTTTATTATTTGCTTCAATTTTAATTACATTTAGTTTAAATATATTTAATTTAATAATTTATTGTTTGCTTTCATTTTAATTACATTTAGCTGATATAATATTCAATTTAATTATTCATCGTTTGCTTTAATTTTAAAATAGGAAAAGTTTACTATTGTCCCTTTCGTGATATTTCATTGTTTACTTTAATTCTTATATTTAATTGAGTAATTTAATAATAATTATAAGAAACGCTCACCTTGGATGGGGTGCACTTAACCTGTTCTTTGGAAAACTTTGCATAGAACTTTTTAATTTTTTTTTGTACTTAACCTTTGTTCAAGACTTAAATTGAGTTGATTTTTTTTTAAAAAAAATTTATTAATAATTAATATTATATTTACAAAAAACTTAGTGCTGAAAAACTTTGAAATTGGTATTTTAGCATTCTTAATCACCATGCAATAGTCTGTAGGTGAATTGCAAAAAAAAGGGAATCCTTTCAAAAGTTTTCAACCATTGTTTGATTACTATGATGGATAACTTGAATGTAAGCAGGAGTTTTTCAACTTTTACATTATTTCATTAAAAATGGAACTCAATTTTTAATGTACGTCAATTATTAAATCATTTTCCGTTATTGAAAAATATTTATATTGTTCTGTGACAATAATTACAGTTCAAATGTACATTAATAATATTCATCTCTTTGAACACTTCTATTCTTAAGAGTACTTCTGTTTACATCCAGTTGTTCCATTCATGTTGATTGTGCACTTTAGGTTCATTGTTTTGTTTGAAAGAAAATGTGATACATTAATTCTTTATTCTTTTTGTACGTAACGTGGTTAATTTTAACTGTATTAAGTATTTATTGCGAGTATCTTGAGATGTGTCAAATGTAACAATTATTTTCAAATGGGAGAATAATTTATATATAACATTAGGGAAATAAAAGTTTGAAACTGAAATTTCTTGATGGGTAATCAAAAGATAAGATTTTTGTTCTTTTAATAATAAAACTCTCTTTCATCTTGTCATTGCTCATAGCCATAGCATTTGGTAATATTCAGATCAAAGAAAAGGCCATTTGAAGCATTCTTCTTTAATGATTGAATGGTAATCATTCATTCATATTTTGAATGACCTTAGTTCGCAACAATGTAATAGACAAAAGACAGAAAAAAATCTATGATCATAAGTTCATTTACCTTTCGCCTTGATGCAGAGTTTGTACTTAAGGTTCCAAAAAAAGATGTTTCAAAATAAAATATAACATACATGGTCTTGAAAATATCATACAATTGAGCTATGATTCTTTACCGTATTAATAGCTACAAATAAAAGTGTTCAAAGAATTCAGTGAATAATATAGCAATTAAATACATTTGTAAGATGTATAATAGAATATCAATGTAATTATACATAATTATGCACACAGTTATTGGAGCAGTTCGGAAACTGTACTATATATGATAACATTACTTTTCAATTACCTAATTTCATTTTAAATGCATCTATCTGTAGTGAAATGTAGTATTAAGTTATTTAAAATAATATTTGATTCGTGATTTTGAATAAAAGATAATTATGCACTTTGAAGTCATGCAATTTATAATATTTCCTTTTATTATATGATTTCAAAATATGAACCTTTGTCTCTTATTTAATCGACAAATAACATGTATGCAAAGAGAAAATCTCAATTCTATTAAATAATATATAATGTATTAAAATAAAAACTTTTTTTTTCATTGTCACGGTTCTTTCTACAAGAAAAATAATTTTAGATAGTGAAACTGTAATTTTTGTTCCAATATATATATATATATATATATATATATATATATATATATATATATATATATATATATATATATATATAAACTTCAAAATTTTATAACAATTCAATAAATGCTAAAAGGAGTGAAGAAGTGAATAAAAATATTCAAGTTTGATTTTATTTTTTATTTCATAATTTCAATAGATGATTAAAATCATTTTCATCATAATTTCATTCCATCATAATCATCATAATTTCATTCCATCATAATCATCATAATTTCATTCCATCATAATCATCATAATTTCAATAAATGAAATTAAAATTTCAAATTTTACTACAAAATCTATTTGAAAGACATGTTGCATATAACAGAGCTCCCATTAGAATAACCTATTATCTGCAAATTAAATATAATTTAAGGTTTATAATTAAACAACTCGTGATAGTGGGCGAATCGCGATTTTCTCTACACAGATCTCTGAGACTTTTTGATAATTTGAATTACATATAATTACAAATTCTTCCCAACCCAAATTAAACGTGATTAAGTGAATCAGATATAAAGAAGAATTGTAATGAATTGAATTAAAATAGTGATATAAATGCGAAATAGAATTGAAAGGAAAGAGAAGGAAGAGATAGAATATGTATTGAGACAAGCAGAATCTTTAGATTGGAGTGGATCATCGTAATCAATCGTTTATATTGATAACAGTTGAAAGTAACTTATGATCAGAAAAATAGGAGTTGAATCTGCTATAATCAAGATGTGCTTGAATTGAAATGAGTGGTTTGGTAAGCTAAGACTTTATTATTTGAAAATAAACTAGGATTAATTGAGTCAAGAGAGAGAGAGAGAGAAAGAGACCTTACATATTCTTTGATATGTAAAAAGTGTGCTTTCCTTCTCTTTCGTATCTTCAATTGGAGTTCTGAACTTATTGACTATTTAATTAGACATCAAAATTGCTGTAGATTTAAATAATGAAGGAAATTTGTCACAAACGGTTTTGGAGAGAAAGAAGTCAATTCTCATTGTTAGGGAAATAAAATTTATATCCAAGAAATCACTGGTAATAGAGCTTGCTTATCTTTAATAGAAAGTTTTGCAATAACTCATTTTGATTGAATTGGCATCCCAAAAAGCAAGTTGAACAGCATTCTCCAACTTTACAGTTATTAATGTAAAAAATATTAAAGAGAAACAATTCGATACTTCTATAAAACCGTCAGATGGCAAACTTTGTTTAGCTCTACTGATAATGAGTCTATAAATTATTTATTTGTTATCCGAAATCACAAATTGCCATATAAATGAATATAAGTAAAAAAAAACTAATAAAGCTTTATTTAAAAGATGCATTAAAAATTATAAAAATAATTAATACATAATTGATAAAAAAGCTTGAGTTGCTTAATTAAGATACCTAAATAATTAGAGATAAATTTATAACCATTGCAACTTACTTTCGTGAGATCAAAAGCATTATTAATACCTCTCTCTCTCTCTCTCTCTCAAGCTTTTATTAATTATAGATTATTTTACATTTAAAAATTCTTGTACCTTTTAGTCCATCTTTAATAAAATGCTTGTTTTTTTTAAAAAAATTATTCCGTCAAAACTTATTTAATTCTTTTTAGTCTAAAAATTTAAGCCTACGGAAAGAAATTAAGTGTATGTAAAATTTCATTTTGATTGGACGTTAAAAGAATCGAAGAAAGACGTTCAGTGAAAGTCTTCCTAAAGTACATAAATGCTGGAGCATAACATAGTATTGTATTGCCAACGGAATTATATGTGTATTTAAAATTTCTGCTGGGTCGGATGATAGGAAGAGGGATACGATTCGAGTACAAATTTTGAACTGAAAATACATGTACACATATAAACATAGCAAGTTAAATAAAAACTTGTAATGAAAACAGGTATGAAAAGGGTGTTGATATTTAATAAAATGTTTTTTTAAAAAAAAAAACTATAAAATCTTTCTGCTTTATTTTGTTCTTTTATGAAACCTTTTTCAAAATATTTTACTGAACTTATCTGTATTTATAATTTAGGTTGCAAAATTCTTATCTACACTTACCTATATTGTTATAACATATATTAAAATTTTTTGAATACCCTTTTATTCAAATTCAAATAATTTAATTTTTGTAATAAAAAGTTTGCAATCTCACTATATGATCTTGCAACATGATCTCACAAATTTCTCCAAAATTCTACTTTTCCAAGGCCAATGAATACTGTACTGTATGCAAAGTGATTTATTTTATGGAAGCCGAAAGTCGAACATTCCCTATTAGAGAGTTTTTGTAACATATTAATCAATAAACTAAAGAAATACTTTTTAATTCCAAGAGTAGAGCTATAATTTAGATATTCAATTAATTATGCAATAATAAAAAAAATTTAAATTATTTAAATTAAACATTTATGACAAAATTTTACTCAGTAGTTTTTTGTTTCTGTATTAAACTTGTACTGATTATATTATAATAAAATCTATGAATTAGCATCCAATATTTTTATGCACCTGAATTGTTACCTGAAGGGAAAATCAAATGAATAATTTTTTTCCCAGCACTTTGTTACCTTGCGCTGAGTATCAGTTAAGCACACAAATCTTTTCATCACTTTTTCTACCACATCCAAATAATCTAGAATCTTGTGTGCAAAAATCACACAAGATTTGCTATATTATAAAACGAATCTTGTTTTACAATCCAGCTGAAATGATTTAATTCAACGCTGAAGTGTAGAGAGCACTCCAACAGTCTATTTATTTAATTTATGAATACGCACAACAATTCAGTTCTTAATCAAAGATTTAAACTGAATAGAAGCTTTTCAGCATTTTTTTTATTTATAATATTTTTTATTTATTGATAAGCTATTGTAATTTAAATTCAAATTCGATTAAATTTTTATTAGCCAAAAAAGTGATTTTTTACTTCATTTGCAGCATGAAAATGTGTGAATGTGTCTGTGTGTAATGGTTGCAAGTAAAATTTTCTTTAAATTCAATATTTAAACGTTCGATATTTTCAATAATTGAATTCCCAGTTACTTTAAAATCACATTACATCACCCAGTTAGCATTTTATAAATTCATTTCATATTCTTGAATCAAGATTCCCAAGATCTATAGAAGCACGTATTTCCTTATTTCTCTCTAACACAATGCCCAATAATACTTAAACTCTTCACACTGTCCATGTTAAATGTTTATGTTACGTAACTACTTTCCTTACTTATAAATCCCTCATTCATGTACTGCGGGTTAATATCAGTCATTCCATTTTCACCTCCATAGCGGTCAAGATGTGCAAACCGCCGCACTCAATCTTTTTATTACGTATTTTTAAAGAGTTTAAAATAATTATTTGTGAATTTTTTACCAATTTGTTTTAATGAAAGTCTTACTGCGTAAAATTTGGTATGTAGTGGAATTGTAAAAATTTTAAAAATTGAAAAATTGTAGTGAAATTTGGTATGCAAAGACTTTTGGACCGAACATGCAAATAATTAAAATTTGGTGTCCAATGAATTAATAAATTGTAGTGAATGAGTTACAGCACATCGGAACTGCGCACTCAGCAGGTGCATATAAGAAGAAATTCTCAATCTGATGGCCAAATTTTCTGTTGCACTGCGATTTAGGATACCTTTCAACGACTGAAAATTTGCCTAGTCGCAGGATTCGAGCTCAGTATGAGCAACTGTCAGAGTTTGAAAGAGGTTGTATCATTGGATTGAAAGAGGCAAGTTGGGCAAATAGGAGAATCGCTCGTCATATGTGTCGAAGTAATGCGACGATTAGAAGATGCTGACAAGAATGGGTGGACAGTGGCAGATTTGAGCCTCATGATGGTAGTGGTCGCCCTATGGCCACAGCATATCGGAAGGACAGAGGGATTGTCAGATCAGCAATCATAGTACCTGAGTCATCGTTTTCAACCACCAGACGAGCGACCCTCACACGAGTGTCCACCATGACCATTCACAGACGGCTGATTGAGCGAAATCTACGCTCGCACCGACTGCTGCACCAACTGCCACTCGCAACTATCAGGTTGGAATGATGCTGACTGGAGACGTATAGTGTTTAGCGACGAATCCTGTTTCCAACTGTGTCCTGACGATCATCCAAGAAGTGTCTGGAGACGCTCTGGGCAACGTGCCGATCCAGCTTTCACTATTGCACGCCACACAGGCCCTCGACCAGGAGTTATGATCTGGAGTACCAATTCCTTTGAAAGGCGGTCCCCTTTGGTCGTTATTAGAGCCACACTTACAGCACAGCGGTACGCCGAAGACATTCTGAGACCTGTTTTGCTACCGTTCCTTTTGCGGTGCCCTGGCCTTATTTTTCCACAAGATAATGCCACACCACATACGGCACGTGTTGCTAATAACTGTCTAACAGCTTGACAAACACTTCCTTGGCCAGCCAGATCTCTCTCCAATTGAGCATGTCTAGGATATGTTGAGAAGACGACTGCATCTACCAGGTATGTTGATGACCTAGCCCGACAATTAAAACAAATTTGGCAAGAAATACCACAGGAGATCATCAGAGATCTTTATCACTCTATGCTACTTCGAGCAGCAACTTGCATCCATGCTAGAGGTGGTCAACACGTTATTGAGTTCGTTACTTAGTAACTATGTAATTCTGAAATAAATCATTCAATTTTTCTGAAATTTTATTGATTTCTATTCGGTACATAATTTTTCTATCCGCCAATGTTTGTCTCCATCGGACAACTCCTTGGTCCGTCGTTTTTCTTTGCTGTATATATATATATATATATATATATATATATAATATATTCTGTGATATCCATAAATATCAGGGGTTATTTTCTTTGAGATGTTACGATAAAAACCAATTTTATTTTTCAAAATTGTTATCCGTAGACAATTGATCTCTGGAATACGGCTACGAAACTATGTCCTATAGGATTTATGTACTCAATATCGCTGAGTATATAACTTTTACCGCGAAGTCGCGCAACCACTTATATATTAATATGATATTAAAAGATTTCTCATTTGCCATGTACAAGTACCTAAGTGCCTACTGCAAAATTAAATTTTTTTTGTAAAAATTATTGAAAAATATTATTTACATGTTTTTAATAATATTCGCTTTGAACATTTCTAATATATATGAAACATTTAAGGTGATTCTAACTGTTAAAATCAGTTAGGAAACTATGTGATTATGTATGGTGTAAATTTTGTTATTTGAAAGAGGAGGTTCCGTGTAAAAATTAAATAAATATATTGTCAATAACTTCCTTTTGTCCTGAAAGTGATACTATTCTGTAAAACAACATTTAAAATGAATTGTAAACAATTTATTATAATATAATGCCAAAACAATTTTTAAAGTTTATTTAACGTTTTTATTTTAAATCCAATGAGATGACTTAATAAGCAATAGACATAATGGGTTTTGATGTTTCTTATCATAACGAAATATTCCAGAAATCCGAGTAGCGTTCTATCAGAAGACAAGCAAAATGAGTTCTTTTAATAAAATGTTTTGCCTGAAAATTTTATGGTATTGAAAATATTCCTCATAATGTATTACAGAGTTCAAAAAATGCAAAATGACGAAATGTGTCTAAATTTCCCATTGCCTGAATGCTATTGCTTGTATGTGCAAAAAAAAAAAAAAAATGAGCGAAACCACAAAAAAATAATAAGCGATAGCTATGTAAAACTGGCTTTAATTACATAAAAAGGGTTTTGCGTAGCTGCGTAATTTATGTACCCATTTAATAAATTGTCTATCGTAATCTTTAAATTTAAACTTTAAACAGCTGGCAAAACTGATTACAGATTTAACAATCAAATTTTTTTTTCTACATCTAAGTTTGCAATTGAAAACAATTACTTATAATTTATAAACTAACGATAAAACCAGACATCTTGTTTTTAATGGTGTTCCTAGAAAATTTTCAATATTTACATTCCCTAATCATGAGGCTCTCCCATGTTTTTTTTTTTTTTTTTTCCCTCTTTTGGCGCTACTTTTTTTTTATATAAATATTTCAAATCATACTCAACTGTACAAACTGGGTCGAGAAAAATCCCAACCCGCAATTTTTTTACATTTACACAACATAAATTTTCCTCCATACGTTTAATTTCATAAGACGGATTACATATATTTCGTGTTTTTTATGCATATTTTCAAGTCAGATTTTTAGAAAAAAAAAAAATTTCTTGACGAAAAGAATTTTTATACTTTGCGTTTGACACAATAAGTCTCATGAAAATACCACTTAAATCAACAAACTAATCTAAAAATTAACTACGAAGAAAGAGATTATGTTAAAGTTTATACATTCATGGATTTTTGAAATATTCTCAAATGATTGAAATTGTTTAATTACGACGCATTTAGAAGTTACACGAGGGCTATTACCAATGAACCTCGTAATTTTTAATTTGCAACATAATGAGTCTTTATAGCAGCAGGACACAAACACATGACCCGAAAGAAACAGCGACTACCCTGAGCTCTCGACTGCGGCCGATAAAATGATAGGAAAATGTCGATTATTTGCATGCGATAAGTATATTCAATGAGTGCATTTTTTCAACTAGGATATATCATTCATTTCGAATCTCCTAGTTATCCTTTCGTCGATTATATTTCTAGTTTAAAGTTTATTTTAAGTTTCTTCCTAGTACGCGTAAGAAGTCTTTTTTTTTTTTTTTTTTTTTTTTTTCCCCGAAATCAATACAGGTGCAACTCAATTTGTGTGAGCATAGTTTAAATTAAAAAAAAAACATGTTTCATATTAAAGTCAATTCAATGCCTCATTTTTTTTCCATTTAGATGATTTAAATGTTTTTATTGTTCTCATAATATTTTGATATTCGGTTTCACTATTCAAATGACTTTATTAGAAACAAAAGTGAATGAGTTTCACAGCTTTGACGCCGACTATTGCTATGTTAGAAGATTAAATACTTTTTTTTTATATTTTTAATCATGCACACAAGAAATCTATTCTTATTACAGAGAATCATAACTTTTCCTACATCATTTGTCAAGTTACTTCTTTATGTGCCAAAGAGAAAGGTAAATTAATTTCTTTTTCGATAGCGTCATGCAATATCAGTATTCAAACGACACTTTGTTTTCAACAATAGCAATGCATTTGAATAATTGTTTCAATTCTACGAAGTCTTATTTGAAACTGATTAATGGCTAGGTTATGAAACTTAAGTATAAGAGTCAGGTTTTTTTCAACATTTACTTGTCAGATAACATGCATTGTGTATCATATCATATAGATAATAAAGAGATGTACTTTTTAAATAATTATCTTTTGAGGGAGTTTTTGCATTTGGGAATAACCTTGATGGCACAAATAGCCTCTGGTGAATAATATTTTCTTTCGCACGACTTTTCACAAATCTTATTCCAGTAATGGGAATGCAAGGTAATAGTAGGGTCAGAAACACATTTACCTAATGGATTTGGACTTCCTAGGGGCCTAAATTTAGGCCAAAATGGGAAGATTCCTCATTAAATTAAATTAAAAGTGTATCATGATCCTTTTATCTGCTTTTTCTACAAGGTAAAATATGAATTGTGGAAAAATTAATATCGCTGTGCTAAATTCGTTTTTCTTCTGATTTATGATTAATATTGCAGAAATAAGTAATAAATTACTGACAGTATTCCAAATTATATTGGGCTGCGTTAATTTAAAGACAACGCAGTTCATCATAATCTTGCAAGAACAAATCTTTCTATAAGTATTTAAAGGTAATTAAATATCGATTGAATTTATTTATCATACCCTGTACTCAGTAGATTTTATGAAAAAAGGATTCGACTGACTTAGAAAAAAAAATCATATACTGGAGTCCCAAAATGGCTGTTGGAAATAATTTTAAACTGTAGAATCAACCGTAGATATGGCAAAATCTAAATTTTTATCTTTAACGAACCTGAGCTTTTGTTTTGTGAACTAAGACCAGGAAAAAACATCCTCCTCTTTTTTTCATTAACATGTATACATCAGGAGGAAAATATTTTGAAATACAATACTATATAATATTCCTTATTAACTGTACCAAAGGACAATTTAATTTCCAAAAAAACAAAAAATGTCCATTCATTAAATTCCATTTTATTGATAACGGAAAATGGTCAATTATGAATTAACAGTAAATTTTGAGCTAACGTTGCATTAAAGAAACAATAAGACGACTAATAACGAATTTTATCATTTTATGCAATGGTCTAATGATATCGAAGATGATACCCAAGCTGGTCACTCATCTAATTTCCGCATTACGTTCCAGGGATGCCGATGTAATATTTCCAAGAGAGATATCGAACCTGAGATGTTCTCAGATCAGAACTATGAACTAAGATAATAACTTTATCAGAACTTGCTCATCTGATAAAATCAATATATCATCTTTACATGTTGTTTTGCCTTGTTGTCAAAAAGTTTATTGAAGGCAAATTTTTTCAAGACTTTCGAAAATTGTACACTTTTCTGCTTAAGACTAAGGTCCATTCATGGTGTCAGATACCAAAAGCAAAAGGTGAATGAAACTGTATCAGAAAATACTCTAAAATTTATTTAAATCCTTGGAGCACATGTCCTCAGCCATACCTTGAGGCCTAATTGAAAATAAATTTAAAATAAAATAACTTATAACTGCACACATAACGCAAGTAGTATGAACATCGGATAATAATTGTCAGCAGTAAATCATGAGTGGTCTTAAGGCTTAAAAATGTTTGAGATGAAACAAGATCAATCAGCCGTTTTAATATTCTATCCTTAAATGTTGTATCTCATTCTAGTCTGCATTGACGAATAAAAATTTAATTCTATTCTATAAGTTGGGAATTTCAGTTATAACTTTTAAAAATACATATTCTATCGTGCCTTAAGGGAATTAAATCAATTCTAGGAGATTCTTACACGTAAGATAGATTATGAATTCTCAGGGAATGCAATAAGTTAACGAAATTAGGAAATGAATTTATTACGGAAGGCAGTAAAGCAACGAAATTGTGAAATGAATTTTTTAGGTAATCATTAGGAATAAAAAATCATTATTTAAGAATAATAACATATTTTAGGAAGTTGACTTAAAAGGCTTTTTGTATAAAAAGTACTGTGAAATCCGATTTGAAACAACATTATCTAAGAATTACAAATGTTGATTCGTTATTATTAATTTTTCGTCTTAAGAAATGAATCTGAACGGAAAGAGAAAATAAAATGCAAGTAAATCGAAAGAAGCACTAAAAAACCCTGTTTTCTTAAAGAATTGATATATAATTTGTAAAATTTTTCAATGAAAATTTTGAATATTGGCGTTGGGGATCTTTTTCTTAAAATTGACCGTTTTTGAAATTTGAAATTTACATTTTTTGTATTGAAATAATATCGCGTTTAACGCAAAAGAAAAGGATACCTTAAAAAAGATTTGAACTTAAATAAAATTAGAGAAGTGAAAGCAACATTTCTTTTCTTATCACAAAAGTGAGAGGAATTAGTTTTTTTTTTTTTTTTTTTTCCCCGTTTCTTTCCAAGACGCAAATTATAGAAATACGCCAGAATGAAATAATCTTTTCCCAGTCTAGGAAGAAAGTATGAAACCTATCATAAGCATCTAATAATAACTACCTAAGGAGATACGGATTGTAGCTTTAATCTAAATAATGCATATTTACTTTATCATAAATTAGTATCTCGGCTACTGTATGTACTAACCGAGAAAGGAAAATAATGTCAACAAATCCAATTCTGAACGAAATTTTTGTTATTTTAAGAGGAAAAAATTACAGAACCGGTATTTGTGTATTCAATCATGAATCTGTAATAGAACATAGGTGATGATATCTGTCTTAAGAATAGACATTTTATCTGTGTTGTGTTTTCTTTAAAAAATAACTTTTTCTCTTCTATTGGCAAAATACATACATTATGAAGCGGATGAAGTATTTATTTTTATCAGTGTATGTAAAAGAACCTCATTGAAATATTTTTCTAATATTACTACAGAAATTCTAGTATGAAACGTATAAAACTCACTTTGCAAAATTATTACTCTTGTTTTCGTAAAGGTTGCGTTCCCTGTATTTTATTTCTCCAAAATAAAAGAAAAATCCCAAAGTGTTTGTTTGTCTAAACTAAGATATGATTAACAGTAGTCATAACACACAAAAATGAAGATAAAAGTGCGATACCAACAATTTCAAGATATTCTTGATTGGATTTTAATAGATTTGTTTCTGTATTACTGTTTTTGAAAATTTGGTTTCGCATATATCTATTTTAAATATCTTTAATTTAATTATAATTATAATAAATAATTGGTATGCCCATAAACCAAATATTAAAGCTGTTATTTATTTAAAATGAATTTTCAAATGAAATACGTTTTAAAATTATTAAAACCTTGTCATTTATTAAGGTTTTCAAATTAAATTATGTACATTATTTTTGATTAAATTTCTCTAATTCATTTAATTTATTTACATAAATGTTAATCAATTTAAGAAATACTCTCTAAAAATGTCTTTGACTTTCTTGTAGTTTAATTTAAAAAGGAAAATAATAAACAAAAAGTGTTTTTATTTATTGTGATCAAATCAATTATCGAGTAAATTTAGAAAATCGTCTAGGAAACTTCTAATGACAAGTTTATTTTTGTTTATTTCTCTATTTATTAAACTAAAATCATAAATTAGACAGAAAATCACGCGCCATCAAGTTCTCTATTATAATTGGGTGTTTTTTTTTTTTTACTTATCTGTATGGATTCGAGAAAAAAAATTTGTTTCTCAAAAGGTATCACCGACTGAAAAATGCTTTTAACGTAAAGATGAAATGTCATGCGACTCCATATATTGATTCGAGAGTCCACGTGCTTTTTTTGTGTTTTATTACGGCAATAACAATTAATAGTAAACGACAATATATTGAAGTAAATAAATGCGCAAGCATTATTCCAGAATTTCTGAGAATCAGAATGAGTATACCTAAAATGGCCCATACCAACAGCAAGATTACCTAGTATTTGTAAGGCAAAAAATAATCCAACTCGTTCAAATTTCGTTTTATATATCGAGGCGCGTTGCGTTAGACTATTCGCGGCTTTCTCTTCACTAACCTTAGGGATTTTAACTTGAATTAATTAAAATTCCAACTCCTTTCCAATCAAATTAAATGTGAATACGCAAATTAGATAAAGATAAGAAGAGTAATGAATTTAATTAAAGATATAGGTATATAAGCGAAATAGGATTGAAAGGAATAGAAGGAAACAGAGGATAACGCGAAACTGATAGATGTTAATTAAGTATGAAATTGGAGTGAACTGCTAAAGTTGATTGGCAGAGATTGAAATCTCAGGAGTGATTTCTGATGCGAGTAAATGATCATAGGATTCGAAACCGCCCTATTCAAGAAGTACCTCACTCTATGCGCGTGAATTCGTAAAATAGAAATTTATAATTTAATTCTAAGCTAGACTTCAGGAGAGTTGAAAAAGAAGTGCATAGTCAGTGAAGATAGTTAATAAATTGTTATTGTGTATTTTTTCTGCCGTCTCTTCAGTTGGATTCACGGCCATACTGACTACTTAATTAAACTTTGTTATGTTTGTAGAGTTAAATTAAGAGGTAGATACGGACTACTACACTTGTACTCAGAATATTTTAATATACAATTCATACCAAACAAGATCACGTGATATTTCTGTGATAGATAAGAAAATCAACATTGGCAACTTACCCACATGATCTAAAATTATTATCAACTCCGGCATCACACACCTTAGCTATTTCAATATTTAATTAATATGTCAAAGTTCTCTGTCTTTGTAACGAAATAAATCTATAAAATAATTAATTAATTAAACGTAAAATAATTCTCAGGCAATTGCAATAATAGTTAGAGAATTGCTTTTACTTTTTATTAAATTATACTGAGAATAGAATGAATTATAATTCTAAGTAACATGATACGGTTTCGTCCAAAAAACCATATGTTCAGGCATCTCTTAATTTATTGAAATGTTTTTGAAAAACATAAATAACACTTCTTGAAAAATGTGGTGAAACAGATCAAGATTTAAATTTTTGCTTCAGATGAAATTATTTTGAATTTTTAAGTATTAAAACTAAAGATAGTTTAACCAAATTTTCAAATCAAAAAGTAAAAACTGCGTATTTGTAACCGAATAATTGTATTGGTGCTAAGGTTAATTCTCAATAAAAGACAAATTTGATTAATATTTCTAGTTTACATACCTCTTTGTTCTTAGGGTTGTGAAATCATTTAAACGAGAGTGAAGGATGTCAGTTTAGTTTAGTTTTTATTAACGTCGCACTAGAAGCAACACGAGGGCTATTGGCGACGAACCTCGTAATTTTGAACCGCGGTCAACTGATGAGGACGACATCTGAGCTGCCCCCCGTCTCCTAACTTCCACACCACGTCAACGGGAGGACGTGCATCAGCCCTGGCTACACGGCGGGGTTTTAGCGGCCAAGGATCGAACCCACGACTGAACGAAAACCGCCGGTCACAATCCGAAACCATGACCACTAGGCTACCGCGGCCACGTGAAGGATCTCAGATAAATAATAATAATAATAAGCAGTCCGAGGTGCCCAATGTTAAACTATGAAGTTTTGAACTGAGTGAGGCCTAATTTTATAGGGAAAAATCTTTCCAATAATGTATGCTTAAATAATATTTTATTTGTTAAAAAAACAGCGTTTTTCCTTAGTGTTAACTTTAATTCAGCGTCTGTTAGAATGTTAGAATCAGTGTGTTTAAATGCAAGTTCCACGATCATTGTAATAATATTTGTAATTGTAAAGAGATATTTCATCAAAATTTATAGAATACGATTATGCATGCGTTAATGAAGTTTTATCAGATTGATTACAAATAGTGAAAAGTAGCAAAACAATTTAAAAGGGAACAAAACACTAAGTTCACGAAAAAAAATGTAATCAAATATCAATCATTTGTATCAAAAATTATTTAAATAAGTGAAATTTTCCGTCATCTAGTATCATTTAATATTAAGAGACTCGGTACTTTTCAATGGTTCTCCATTTCGATCGCATTCATTATTCTCAAAATGATATTTCAGCATACAAAAGGCTCTTTGAGATACCTGTTTAACTAAAATAATTTTAAAATGTTAAATTATAATTTAATTACATATAAATCAAAATTAGATTTCTGAGTATTTGAAACACTTCTTAATTCACATTCTAAAAACATCAATATCTATTAAAAAAAAGTATTTGGAGTTTTCCTTTTTCACAAAAGTTACACTGAAAAGTTCACAAATAATTCTCCTTTACATATTTTTATTCTATTTTTTTTATTTCCAATTTCTTATGTAATTGATTTCTGTTATTTATATTTATTAATATTATTCCCTTTCATTTCCTGCCGATTATCAAAAACAAATTTAGTTTGTATTCAATTCTACCTCTGTTTCTTTTTTGAAAATTGGTTTACCTGCCGAGTCAATTTATCGCACTTGAAATCAAGAGAAAATTATTCCATCCAACAAACCGTATTTGAGTAAGCGAAAATTAAGGCAACCACGTAATTCCAAATCGAATTTGCTGTTTTGACAAGCACAAATGGTGAAAAAATGGAATGCGACAGAACTAATTTGTGCAAAACAGAATGACAGGGCTTTACATCGTGTCTACGCGATACGTAATTTTTTCCCCCTGTATTTCCCATGTGTGCGGCGAGTTAAAATGCATGGTGGTAACCCTTCAAGTCTACGTGACCGATCGATATCAATGTTAGAAGAATCTCAACTGATGCTGAAAAAAAAGGGGTGCGATTGCAAAAAGAGTGAAGAATTATGAAAAAAACAGCCCTGTCATTACGGAGTCACGCTTTTTGATTTTGATGCCATGGATATTTTCGAAACAGGTGAACAGTAGCATGTGTGTAGCAATTAACAAATAATAAACGTCCAAGTGAATGTCTGATTTCATTTATCATTCTTGCCGTTAGGCATCCTTGAATTTTAATATCTCATTCGAAGTGTGAACCAATAATATATGAATAATAATAAAAAAAAACAAGAATTTGATGTTTCTAGACAGCAAAAATAAAATTAAAATGAGAATGCTCATCCAATATCATGTCATGACAGGAGATCTTGATGTTTCATTCATATTCAACCTAACTTTCTAATAAATTATATTCATTCAACAATTTTTGTTTTTAAGATGTGGATTACAAACGTATCATTTTCTTAATTTGAAGGACATATCTTGATGTAAGGATACATCTATGTTTAGTGAATACAGATTAAAGAGGAGTTTGTACTTTTATTAAGTCTAATTTTTACCATAGTTATGTAAACATTTTTACTCCCTTTATGTAGAAATTCAAACATTACTAACCTGTAAAGTAGAGAAAAACTAATTACGTTTTTATAAGTCATGAACTGCTGGAAAATCTGTGTTAATAAATACTATATTAATATAATATCATCGTTTATATGTAATGAGTAACTGATACACACGCTTCATACCAGAATATGCAAGAAAAATTGAAATTTCTGGACACAATCATAATTTATAAAATGATATTGATTGTAATGTGTAGTAAAGGAAGTTGTTTTTAAGATTCTGTAATAAAAAGAAACTTTAAAGACATTTACAGAAGAAACTCATCTTATGCAAATACGACATCGGAACGATCCCAAATTTAATTATTAAAACAAATATTTAAGTACACTACCAGTCTTTAATTAAGATATCTAACATTGAATGAAAATGATTTTATCCATAATTTACGTCTCTTTTCTTTGCTCTTAAAATATTGTCATTCAAAGCGGCTTCTTTTATGTTTAATATTACAGACAAGAAATGAAATAAAATTGCTAATTGAAACACATGATTGCTACGTTATCAATTTAAATCAAACGCCTTTTAATTTCTTCTTTTTAAATTAAGTATTTGAGTTAGATAATTTTTTTTATTCAGTTCGCTTCTTTGTTCTGTGCAAAGATTCCAAACCTTAATTGAAATTTTGCTCTTTTACAGAGTGATGACTAAGACTGCGGCCTTCACAGCCAGTATAATCTGCAGTAAGATTCCTGGTCTGACACCTGCTCAGCAAAGGTTGTGCCAGGAAAGACCTGACCTCATCGTAGCTGTAGGTGACGGCGCAAGAATGGGTATTGCAGAATGCCAAAAGCAATTCCGCTACAAACGCTGGAATTGCACAGCCATTGGAAGTTCCTATGTCTTCGGACACGTTGTAATTATTGGTAAGTTTAACCATTACCAAATTGTAACGTAACATCATTTAACCGGTCATGGATCTGACACACCCGGAAAAGAATTACAAAGAGTGTCTTGATTTTTCTCCCTACATTCCTTCAACAATTTTTATGGTACAGGTTTCAGCTCACATTACCATATCAAATTTATTTCATAGTTATTAATGATAAATAAGCCACGCTTCATTATGCCATTGTGAAATACTTAAAAACTGAGTTATTTCACCTAGATTAGTCACTAATCACTGTATTATAACTGTCCGAGAACATTTGAAAAATGCGAGAGGCAAATATAACCTTAATTATCATTTTGAAATTTTGTAATCCCGATTGCTGTAATTATTTATAAAAATTGCCTTTTTTTTTTTCTTACGTAGAACTCATTTCATTTTGTTATGTAAGGGAGAAAAACCACTGAAGAGAATTTTTCTCACAAAAGGCATCAAAATCTCGAGGCATACTTTAAAAGTATATCTTATTAAGTAAGAAGACATTACTTAGATTTCGAAGACAAATTTTTAAGCTTTGCAAGTTTTATCAGTAGTCTCAATAGTAATTAGGACCTATAAATTAAACGTCCGTATTTATTTTGTAATCACGAACTGTTTCGGATGCCAATAAATTGAAAGAAATTCACAAGTTTTTCCTAAGCAGATAAGTTTGCCTAAATATGAATCTTAATCAGATTGTGAGGTTCGCTCGTATTTTCATTAAATCACTTTGAATTGCTTTATTCTGTTCCGTAGATTCCTTAAGAAAGCTCAAGTTTGTTTTAAAAAGCTTAAAATATGTAAGAAATGATGAATCCAGTTTTTTTATAAGCTTTCTCGCTATGAAGTCAAGAGGAGCCTACCATAGACAGAGAAAGTGTATTGAGGCCACACGCATACATTAAACATTAAAATTGCGTGCAGGAGACATTGATAGTAATGATTTGAGGTTTATATTCAGTAATAATTACATTTAGTAATTTCTAATTTATTTTCTGCTTAAGGTGAGCAGAAAATAAATTAGATTATCTTAAATACTCTTGTGATTTATCTTAAATATCAAATGAAAATATACGTTTAGTACACTAAAGACCGATTCGTGCGAGTCTCTGGAATGGACTCTTCCCGAAGAAAATTACTGAATAGAATTTGCAACAAGCAATATAATAAAATTTGGTTTGGTCTAAGAATTTGATTGGATATGAATCCAACCATATTTAAACTTCGAAAACACATTGTAAATAGAAAAGCGAATTTTGTATTGTAAAACTTAATTAATTCGAATGAAACGAAACCAGAACCAGTCAGGGATATCGAAAATTTGGATTAACCGGAGAATGGAAAAAATGAAATAAACTAAAATATACTGACAGAAATTATCTTTAGATTGAATAAATTGAAGTTTGAATTCTATTTATAATAGATATAGACGTCTACTTTTTGAAGAACAAATGTGCATTGAAAGTTTTTATTACGTTTCCCATTTAAGCGTATGCTATTCGGCACTGGTGAGAAAAGGTGTAACTAAGGTTTTGTTGATTTCGTATTGAATATAGGTAAAGTCTCCACACTTCCCTTTAATACTTCATAGCTGATAGAATATTTTGATAAAAAAAATGATTTTTCAAAACACGGGAATAAAACAAATGTTACTATGAAAATATGGTAATTGCTTCTCAAATTAAAAATAAATTCTTCAAGTAGACCATTCCGGGTTGTTCGGAGATCTAAGTGAAAAGAACTTAACGAGGTTCTACTGCGCTGCATTCTCCACAAATTTTGTACTATTTTGCAAAAAGACACATGAATCAAGATGGAAATACAAACCTCATCCAGAAAACTGGTTAAAATATATAAAAAAAAAAGAAAATTTTTAAAAGCTTATATAAATACCAGTGAGGTATAATTCTGTTGAGAAATTTTAGCAACTTTTTCCGCTTATTTCCTTGCAAATTTTCCAAAACGTGACATAGCATCTAAAGAATTACTACATCGAATATCAAAAAATAATAGTTATTCGTGAAGAGTTTCCTGTTATACACAGCTATACCTCTTCAAACATTAATCACATCTTTACTATGAATTATTTTCATACCGGTTTTGTTTACATTTATTTATTAACTAGACTTCGGATATTTAGAAATTAATGATGTCCCTTTTCCTTTTCTTCTTCGGAACGTGATATACTACGCAAGGTTTTTTTTTTTTTTAATTCAAATACGTTCTTCAAATGACCTGCTCTACCAAGGTTGAAAGTAGTGAAGAAATACTCGTGATAAAAATACAAAGAGAAGCATTAGATTTTATTTCTCACTTTCATTTCAATAAAAGTAATACAAATTACAGATTCATTAAAACTCATTTCAAACAAATAGCAAAAAATTATTAGGAATTATTAAAAAAATTGTTGTTTACAAAATGTGTTTAAATTATGGTGAAATATATATAAAAATCACTGATAGAATTTTGCAGAAGTTCTATTTCTTTCAGTAATTTTTTTCCTTTATCTCTTGGAAACAACAAGACAAGACTTTTTTGTGTAATTTCATTATATATATATATATATATATATATATATATATATATAAATAAATTATATATTTGTCATATAAAAATTTATTTTTTATTTATTATAAATAGTTGAAAAGAGAAAAATATAAAAATGGAAGTGTTTCAATTTACTCTTTTTTTTGTTTAACATCTTGATATTTCGGAACCTTTTGGTATTTTTTTTAGCTATAAATTGAAGTAGTTTGTATTTTATCCCTCAGGGTTGAATACTGCATTTCGAATCATTCTGAGAATCTCAATTGTAATGGAGCAATTATTCATGTATTCATTGAGTTTTTTTCACTGTGAAACACATTTCCCCATAAATTCTGATGAATGAAATACTTTTATAACGAAATTATAATATAATAACATTTAATTTTTTTACGCATGGCAGGAATGATTTACGATTGCGTGAATACAAGTTTAATTCTCGGATAAAATATGCAATTCCTTGAATTTTGGCCAAATTCGCTATCTGTTTATTTCTTTGGAGAAATTTCTGAATCTTAATTGAATTTTGGACAATTATGCATTGATTCCTTGTGAAAAAAATAAATTATTTGAAAAGAAGTTAATGAGAATTAATATTTAACGGGTACAGCTAGTATCAATTTCATATACCTATTTCTTCAATTTTCTCACGGTTGAATCAAAAGAAATTATTGGAAAATTTAAAATCAAACTGAGCTTTTTCATTTGGTTCAAGTTTATTATATTTGATTTCATATAACTTAATAAAAAATTTAAAATATATATTAGTAACACAAACTGTTCTCAAGCCTTCTTTTAACTAAAATCTGGAGTTTCTGTCTAGCTTTATATTTAAATTTCAAGCTCCTTTCCAAGCAAATGAAACGCGGTTGCACATAGTAGATAAATGTAAAAAAATGTAGTGAATAGATGTAAAATCGTATATATAGAGAGAGTTATTGGGTGACTACGGAAGTAGAAAGATAGCAAGAGTGTAAAGGAATTGAACATAGCGCGGGAGTTACTTGTGTATCTAGGTGATAGAAAAGGAGCTAGGAGACTGGTCGAAGCTACCTCCATTGTGAATTAATTTGCCACATCAGACCCCAATATCTGGATAAGAATGATTTTTACTATATTGGTCAAAGTTATTGGTTACCGTGTGGAGGGATAGTACATTAGTAGAGAGCATTCCCTCTTTTTTCTAATAATTAACGTTTTGATGATTATTTGGTCTGGATTGTTGAACTGTTATTGGGGGACTATTTCAATTAATATATATGAGCTTAAAATTAAGTTAAATGCTTTACATTTGTGATTACACTAATATTTAAGATGGCAGACGAGTCAGGTAATAGAGATATGCCACATGTTAATAGGATGTCACACACGTTTGATAACTTTATAGCCTTTTCAAAATCACATATATTTCATTGAAATTAAATCGATAAATTTTAAAAATTGCCTAATTATCACAGAAATTAACAGGTATTAATTTGATTCTGGTAAAATCAATTTAATATAAAAGGATACGAGTTCAAAAAATTAATATGAAATAAATTATTTTTGTAAAAAAGTCTTTGTTTAGATTAAAAATAAACTTAATTTAGTTTTCATAAGTATTTAATTGTAGCAAAGCTTCGTCAATTCTTAAATAAAGCTTACAATTAACACTCGAGTGAGATCTTTCTAACATCTTTCTTCAAGTGAGAACATTTTTTTAAGTTAACAATTTAGCGTCATATGTTTTATATACTATTATAATAATACTCTTTATTCTTAATGAAAAGAGTTAAGGGAAAATATTTTTTTTAAAAAAAAAAAAAAAAAAAAAAATTATCCCCTTAAACGTTTTATCTTCTATTCTAAGAATATGTAAAAAATGAAAACCACGATTTCTAACGAAGCAAATATGGAAACAGAAAGAAAAGATATCAACACTTAAATGATGTCCTTGTTACACAGGTTATGGTATTACAAAATTATGAAATTCATCGCAAATATTCCAGCAATTTAACATGAATTTAATACAATTGGAAAGTGGTGACTGTTAATAATGTACCAATTAGATGGTTACTAATTTTTTTTGCTAATAACTGAAATGAGCATGCAAGGATCTGTCAAATTTTAATTCGAGAATAGTATTTTACACAATTATTATATACATATGTTATTAAAATGCAATTATATATATTTCGTACCGAATGCATGACGTTTTGTTTCTTTCATATAAACTATCCGGTTCCTTTCTCTTCTTTTTTCAGATTTATTGATGATCTGCATTTAACTGTTTTTATCCGTCCATATTTAACATCCAATTGTAATAGCAGAACTTATAAAAGTCTGCACCAAAAAAAAAAAAAAAAATTCGCAAATTGCTTTATCATCTATCTTCTTCTGAGTAACTAATCATACTTAGATTGGTTATTTCTAGATGTCATAGATAATATCTGGTTAATATTTATACATCTAAAAGATCATGAGACAATCATCACTAAATTTGACTTGCAAATGCACACAATCTACGGGTGTTTTTACTTTTCCTAATTTTATTGCAAAAATTGCGCACTAAATCATATTACTTCCCAGAAGCCATAATCCGTCCAGATGAAAAGTATAACACCTTCCGCCGCAATTTACGACCCATCTGCCAAACCTACATATCACCCTGTCAGAAGTGCGGTATTAACGTAATTTTTTTATTGTTAATTACATCTAAAACTATGCTTACGGAGTCTCATTTAATGCATCTTACAGATATAATCGACACTAGAGGTTAAAAATCATTCGGTGTGTGTTGTTGAAAAAGGTATGTTTATAAATTATACCACAATTCTTCGTCCTCTCATTTTTTTTTTTTTTTCCTTCTTCCATTTCAACTTCCTAGATAGAATTGGCAATCGTAATTCTTTCTGTCCAAAATCCTTGAGAGGTAACAAGTGTGGGAAAAACTGCAAGAGAATAACACTCCCGTTCTTTTTGAGTGACCTTCAGGTATTTTGACCCTTGAGGGAAGAGGAAAAAAAAATTTTTTTAAAAAAAAAAAAAAAAAAAACCTGCAAGGTCTGAAACTTCTTCGGGTCGAATTATGGGGCTGCCCAGCAGAGACGAATTATGGGCTGTAAATCATATTTATGGATATTTACTCTGCTGCAGGATCGTTCATCAAAAGTTGACAAATACACGAGCCCTCTTGGCGAAATTTGTCTTTGAAAGGGAACGCCGATCCCATTCGTAACTGTGTTGCCCAAGCAATTATAGTCATTCGCACGACCACTTGTTCTCTTTGGCCGGTTATCATTCTATTGGCCAATTACATTGTGGTCGCAGATTTATTACACAGATTGATGTATATTAGTGACGCTTACGCTCTAGAATATAGATTATATCACTTGAATGTTTTATTACCTCCGCGTAAAAGAAATCGTCGTGGGGGAATATATATTTGAATAGGATCAGGATACATTCTGTCTTTTATAAATATACAATATAGCATGGATAAAATACGTATCTCTTACGGTTATCGCCTCAATTACTTAGTTATTATATATTATTAATTTTTATTAGCCCTTGAAGTCATACAAACAAAAAGATTATATAGTTGTTTGAAAGTTAAAAAAGAAATCGAGTTATTAATACGAATGGTAATTTAATGCTGATAATTTATGCTGATATAATATGAATTTTCATTCTAAAAAGTATATTGTTATATAATACATGGTTATTATAACGTAATTCTAAAATTTATTTGAATCATTGTATCGATAATTGCCTTTGTTAAGCTTTAAAACAATTGTGAAGATCAACAGAATATTAAAGCAATTTTTCTTATATTTTCGTATTAGTTTCAATGTAAAATTGATAAAAAAATTTCTTGATAAGTATACATTTTTGTGATTTAACGAAAACTTGATATGATAGATCATATAGGAGCTTTCAAGCAAAAGCTTTTGTTCATTAAAAACTGTTTTTCGAAAAATTGAAATCATTTAAGAAACTTTACGAAAGATTTTCGTTACTAAAAGGGTGTTTCGATTATTTCTAATTTAAAAATAATTTTTGCACAAGATGTAGCCTAATGTATTTGTAATTAATGGTATATGATTGTTATTTGCGTGTTTCAAAAATCAATGATTAATCAAGTTTTTCTAAAACTTAAAAACTGTTTGAATATTTACAAAGTAAATTTAGTTCATCATTTTAATCCTGAAATTATCCTATTGCAATACATTTTGTTATCTCTAGTGTGATTATAATTAAGTTGTTCTCAAATGTAACTTAGACACCTTAACAACACCTTAGTATGATTTAAAATTATTTAATAAGGTTTCTTTCCTCTATAAACATATTTCCGCAATCAAATAACTTTTTTTTTCTTTTTATTAATCTCACCTTCAATAATCTCCCTCGATTTTAAATTTACATTTTGAACAAACGCCAATTTCTTAGCGTTTCATGTTTCTTTGTGTGAAAGAATATTTTATTTCATGCGCATGCTTTTTAAAGCAATTCAAAATCTTATGCAAACAAATTAATTTTTAGGATGTTAATCTACATCTATCTTCAACAACAAAAAAAGTCTAGCATTTTCCTTACATATTCAATTGAGATTTTAAATCAATTCTCGAAACGATCCAGCCGCTGACAACAGATTAGTCTAAAAATAGATCAAGTCTTTCATAATCCTTACAGTGTAAAATTAACTTGTCTAGGAGTTTTCCGCATCAATCTCTCCGAAATTACTCCGCCCTGTCTTTTAGACCCAATCGAAACTCATATCTGTATCCTCTATCACAAAGCTTTTTATGCCAGTAACGTGAGTTTCTTAAAGTCCCACAACGAAAAAGGTGAAAAAAAAGGCCACTAGGGTCCACCTGCATCGTAATTATCGAATCACCTGATACCTTGATTGGTGAATCGTGGCTTTGTTATGCCCACCCTACCACTTTAGTCTCTAATTGATCACCTAGGTAATTAGGAATCATCTACTAAAACGTTGGTGATGTCTTATTCTAGAAATATCCCGTGAAGGTAAAGGAACGCTTGAAGAACTTTTTTTTTGTATGTAAAGAAAGCGAGATAAATGTTTTTAACTTTTATTTTTTCACTTCATTTCATTCTCAAGTAACGAAATCGGTTGATTACGGTTTCTTATAATAGGTGTAACGGCCATTAATTTTACAATTTGGAAATTACAAGCCTGCCTACGACCGCATTGTCTCCAGATGTAAAAAGACTGACAAAAATCCGTGATGAATAGCGAGAAATGGGAGTAATGCATTTAACCTAACGAAGTTAGGCAATTCAAAGACACATTCGAAAACGTTGTTTAGCCGAATCCTTTCGACTAATAACTGGTTTTCAAATAAGACGTCTCACTTTACGGGTAACTTGATGGTCTTACAATACCATTTAGGGGCCTGCGCGATTAAAGTTTCAGAACCACAAAAAGGTATTCAAGAATTTTTTATTTCACTTTTTTGCGCTGCTACCAGAAAGTTGAAGGTCATCTTTTTATTATTCTAGTTGACCAAAGAATCCGCATCCGTATGGGAGCGTTGATAAATGCTTTAAAAATAATTTTAAAAAATATTTGATTATTTTTATTCGTGATGTTTTGAGCAAACGAATTCAATAACTGTAACCTTTTTATGTGCAAAGTTGTTTTTAAGATTTAATCGCAAGGAGTTATTTATATTCAGGATAAATTCTTACAGAATTTCTTAATATTATTTTCGTTAGATAATTCTTTTTTAAGCAAAGTACTTTTTACAAACGTAAAATTTATTTTAAAAATAAATTAAATCAAACAATTTCATAAAAAGAATGTGTCTAATTTAACGTCTGCATTTTTTTAAATAATACAATGAGTGTAGAAAGTATTCGTACGTTGATAGTCGTAATCTAAAAGAGTATCGCTGCTAAAAATAATACAATAAGTTTTTGGATATCATCGAATACAATTTACTATTTCAATGCACAATTTACATGAAAAAATTTACATATATAAATGTAAAATTTGAAAAGCTTAAATAATGCACTATCTCGTGATGTAGAAAGTCTTTGTACAATTCAAGTAAACTCAAATGCTTCAAAACTAGCATTTTATAATTAATAACTTGTAGTATATACTTAAGCTTGAATAATTTCTCTGGGCCTTTTTTTTTCACAAATTTATCCAAAATCCATGTCACTGAAATAGAAATGTAGTCTCTTTCTTGTTTAAGATTGTTTATCAAATAACATTTATTGGAAATCGATCTGGTTTGAATATTCTAATCAGGAATTTTCTAGACGTGTTCGGTGGGAATGATATCAGGTGACTGGGGAGTAAATATCACAAATTTAACTGTGTTATATAAGATCTAAAGCCGCTTATTTAAAACTGTCTGTTCCGTTCCATTAGCATGCGCAAAAACACATTCATCATGAAGACTCGTTTTTGTTTCATTATGCTGTTCATTATTTTTTCAAAATGTCTGCATAAAGTTGATGATTCACGATTCCATTAATTGGAATTAAACTATCGACTCCCGAAGCACTCATACAACCCAAAACAAGCCCTCTCCACCAGCATGTTTTTTTGTTGGAAGTAAATTATTTGAATGCATTTCTTTATTTCGTTTTCCCCATGACACTAGTCTACTGTAGGATCAAAAAACGTTAAACTTATTCCTAATAGAAAAGGCACAACTGCTTTCCAGAACTCAGGGCTTTAGTTTACGTATTTTATAGGGAGGGATAATAATAATACTCGATTCCATTCATTCACAAAGATTTTTTTTTTCGTGCAACATGGCCGTAAAAAATTTGCTACTTACATGCATTTTGAGCTGCACCTCTGCTTTCTAATTCTTCTCCAAGCTTGGAGTGGTGATGGTGAAGTCTTATGGCACAAGAGCCAGATGTGGCCCTGATGCGCCAAACAAGATGTAACTGTGATCTAGACATTTGAATGATTGATTGATTGATAGTATTTGCAACGGCACAAAAGCCAGATGTGGCCCTGCTGCGCCAAACAAAGTAAGTGAGTGAGCATAAAGCTAGTAAAGTGCAAAACTGTGATCTAGACGGGTAAAAATAGAAAAAAATGTAAATTTTGGTTGACAAGAAGGAGGATCGATAATAGAGAAGGATTGCTAGATTATCCCGGGGGCGCGTCATCCTTGTTTACCAAAGACAGTAATCGCCATGGGAAAGAAAAAGATCGATAGGGTGCTTCGAGATCCTGATGCTCTTACCTACTAAACTCTAAGCTTCTTTTTGGATGTTTCTTCAACGAAAAGGTGATAAATCGCCTGTGGATACAGGTAAGTAGAGATTATAATTACGGGAGATTAATGTTATGTAGTGTTTTAGAAACCAGAAACCTCATAACTATAGACTACTCTGTAGAACATGTAGTAATGAAATAAACTAATGATGAAATTTGATTATATGTTTTATCGAGTTTCATAAGCTTCATTTTCAAGATATGTTTTCAAAATTTAGTAATTGCTTCAATGTACGAATACTTTTCATACGTTTCAAAATCGCTAAGCTTTATTTTCTGAAAATTTGAGTGTGGGAGTGAAAGTTATTGGTGCAAGAACCAGATGTGGCTATGCTGCGCCAAGAAAGATTTAATTGTGGTCTAGACGTGAAAAAATTGAAAAAATAAAATACAAAAATTGGTTGACATAAGAGAGTCGAAAATAGAGAATGATCGCTAGGGTAACCTGGGGGTGCGTCACTCTTACATACCAAAAAAGGTAAACCCCATAGGAAAGAAAAGATCACTGGGTGCCTTGGGATTATAATGCCTATCTGAAAATTTGAACAGCAATTCAATATTTGTTCAGTTTTCTTACATTTAATTATATTTGTAAACCAGAGTCTTATTACATTTTGAATTTATTTTATTCTAATTAGCATCCAAAACCCTTAGTTCCTTTTGCAAAAACGCTTTTGTACAAATATTTTCTACTCTAACTATATATGAGATAATTGAGTGAGCTAATGATCAATGCAGCATATGATTTCAAATTCATGATATTAAAATGTCAATTAAGACTATTCAATGACATACCATTTAGCCAAAGTTTCATCACCATTCCCGTTACCTCATATAGTGTGTTAATTAGTTTAGATAAAGATATTCTCCCAAAGAGTAGCCTTGTCTGAATCATAGTAAATCTATTTCATATGGCTTTTGGTTTATCCCCAACAGCCTGTAATACAATGACATAAAACCAAATACAATGTTTTACAAAAATGTTTATATTAGGTATATTTATCTTTAAAGTTTTACTTTAGTATAATATAAGTAAAAATAAAAGTAGACTTATTAATATTATTCATTTCTCATTACCATATTCATCCACTCTGAAGGATCAATTCATTCATTTAAGGATTGTACATATTGAATTTATTCCATTAAAAATTTAAATAATAATTGATTTTCTCAAGTCCTGTACTTTTGAATTATTGGTTTAAATTTTAAATATTAATAAAAGCTCAAAAATGAATATTTGCCACAATTTTTTTTAAATTTATGTTTTCATTAAACAAACTCAAAAACTACACCTATTCGATTTTAATGTAAATCCCATTTTACCGAACGTTGTATATAAATCGACCTGAAAATGTTTTTTACGTATATATAAAACGGAACAGGAATTTTAAAATCGAATTTCTAACATGAGTGAAGCTTAATTTCAAGTATGTTTATTAAATTTACGAAGAAAACATTTAATTATTTAAAAAGTAGATAAGTTTCTAAAATTACCGTACTTCTCCTTACAGCTTTGATTGTCGTTTCAAGCCTTTCTACTTAAATGAAGAATTCGATCCAAATAAAAATAGGCTTTAGTCATATTTTTGCAACAATGGGAATAAAATAGTTTCTTTAATTATTGAATTGCAACCCACGAGTATTTTTGTCCTAAATGTGGCCTTGAATTCTTAAAAACCATGTTACAAAGTTAAAAATCTACAATTAGTCAGTTATAGAGAGTATTTCAAGTGTTAGTTCATCGTATTTAAACACTATGCTTGTAAAACAAATAGTACTCTTTGTAAGAGAAACTTGAAGCACCTGTTTTTGAGGACCTGAACATTACAAGAGACAATCCTTTTATTTATATTTGATCTAAGATGAAGAGGTTTTACTCCTTCTATCATCTTTAGTTAAATATTTTAAGAACACCTGAGAGAGAAATCCTTGGCATTCTTTACATTCGTCATTTCAAGTTCTTTTAAAGTTTTTTCCGCATGTAATGTCGGAGAAATAGAAAATGGTACATTAAATAGTGCAACATTTGTGTGTAAGCGCGCGCGTTGCTCCTTATTAATGGCGTTGTTAGGGAAAATAGACTTCAGTCAAGCGAGCTTAGCTAATTTTAATTTAAATTAATGTCAAACTGGAACTATATAATAAATTATTAGAAAACGGACCATACTTTTTAGAGTCATGTTCTGTAAACAACACTTTAGCTGTTGCTTCACTCTGATTTCCCATAATTTGAGGTGCCAGAGACAGTTTAAAAAGTTTTTGTTAGTGTTCACCATACTTCAATAATAATCATTTTTATTGCAATTAAAATGATTTATTCAACTTTGAACATTAAAAAAACATTGATCAATTCGAACTAAATAACATAACAAACTACAACATATGCATCTTTAATATTCTGTAAGGAATGCAAAATTCTTACAACTCTCTCTCTCTCTCTCTCTATGTAATATATATATATGCATTTTAAAGTTTATCATTACCAAAAACGCGCTTTCAATCGATACCAAAAGTTAACAATTAAAAATTAATTACAATGATAATTTTTGAAGATTCGAGTCTCGAATCTGCCACCCTTAAGCTATTGAGCGATATTTCTTTTCCTAGGGAGTTGAAGTTGAATATTCAAGAAAACAATTGAAACCTAATTCTCTTTACCATCGTTGAATAAGATGCGTTCTAATATTTCGATAAATTCTTTTGCTGAGTAAAAATGTGTTAGATGGTAATCAAATGCTCTTAATCATATTTCCCTTTAAATTGCTTCTCCTCTCTTAGTATGTTTTTTTAAAACACAAGTTTTAAAAACTTCCGTCAAATAAGCATTAATATAGATCTTTAAAAATCAAGAGAAATTTTAATC
>BMAW01037466.1:466374-600856 GCA_019974015.1 Nephila pilipes
GATCTTTAAAAATCAAGAGAAATTTTAATCCGTGTTTAAAAATAAAACTACACTTACATAATATCTATTTCCATAAAAAGCTCAAGTTTTAGGTCAACGAAACGATATCGTTAATTAATCTTTTATAAATTCTAAGACAATCTGTAGAAATCAATCATTTTCATGACAAATTATTCCGCAAAATAGAAGGAAAAAACCGTATCGACGGTAAGATCGTGCCTCTCAGCGGTGATCACCTGTTGGTCGATCGACAGGTGATTTATTCTCCTCAAAACCAACCACCGTCCGTCACAGATAATGAGAGCTTAAAGAGCCGATGATTAAGAAAAAATACCAGACGCCCCGTCGTTTGCAATTTCAGCGGTGGAGAAGGGCCCACTGTGCCACTGACTTTGACTAAAAAAGGCAGGCAGCATCAATTGCTGGTAACTTATCGACAAGAAAACATGTTGACAGTTCTAAAAAACAAATTGTTCAACTTCAGACGGCGTGTGGGTATGCGATCATGGAGATCACGAAAAAGGAAAAAAAAATCTGAGAACGCGTTTGTAATGTTAATTGAATAGTTATTTTACGTGAATGATCCAGTGTTAACAATCTTTAATAGTTTTTTTTTAATTTTATGATAATCGTTCTTTAAATTATTTGCCTATCAAGCTCTCATATTTCAACTCTACTTCAGGCATATAGGTATATGCGTCAAGCATGAAATGTTTTGTTTTTAGTTGGAATATGATATAAATTACTGCAATTTTGTAAGTACTGTACAAGTAAGGGCTTTATGAGGTTTTGGAAAATTAACAAATTTTTGTTCGCTGTTTTAATAAAAGCGTCTAAGCAATTCGTGTCTAAACAAATGAGAAAATAATGGACACGGAGTTTCATTTTAAGAAAATTATTTAATGTATTTCCATATAGATTTGTAAATATAAGAACCAATAATTTAATGGTAAACGACAACCATATTGAAATGATCGAAAGCATTTTATCCAAAAACTTACGAGGAAAACTATATAAATTGTAAAGATTAGTTGTATAAAAGTAACATGTTAATTTATTGATGTCCGATGAATATTATCTCCTTTCTTTGATTAATATGCATGTTCAATCACATTACAATAATATATTAAACAAGATCACCTAGCACCATTAACTATGACAGATTAATCTATGTGTGTAAAATATAAATAATTTACTGTGTTTTTTTTTTGGACTGTGAGCAATCAGATACTTTGATTTATATACCTTTGTACTGATTTCAAATGAATCAAGTATTTTAAAGTAGGTTACAGCATTTTTATTCTGTATTCACATTAAAATAACAGACAGAGAATCAGGAAGAATATATAACTCTTTTAATTTAATATCAGCATCGAAACATAAGATGTGATTCTTGAATTTTTCATCTAAAGGCAAAACTGGAATTGGGAAATTTAAAAAAGCAATGCACTCGTTATTCTGTTTATCATTGACAAGTTTCTCAACCATACATCGACTTACCGACGACGCTGTGTAAAGGGCCTCTTAGGAGTACAATTATTTCATTGTGTATTACAATTCTCGAAACAAAGTCAGTCCTTGTTGGTCGTCAAAAATTATCTTAACGATTCCGGTGCGTATAAGATTGATCGTCAATTTTTAGTGTCTACTTAACATGCTTTTCCAAATTCAGTTTTTTAAAAGAAAATACATAGTTCGTTATTCTTAAAATACACGATTGCTTACATTCAAGCCTAGAAAGACCTGTAATCATTTAACCTTTAGCCTTGTTTCTATTAAGGCCTCCCACATCGTTTCTAAACTTCCTGCTAAACTTTGAAAAACGAATGATCCTTCATGTTTGATGTGATGTTTCAGAGGAACATTCATCATGAAACTTCATTCCTTGTTACCTGGTATAGTTTGTTACGATTGATATGAAGACAAAATGGCTAGTTACTTTCATATTTGTCTTTGAAGAAACTAATTTGTAATTTTTACCATAAAATGCAGACACGGAAGAACATTCCCACGTTGTATTTTAAACATCTTTTTAGTATTGTATTAGCTGAAATATCCGGCGGTGCGTGGAATATGAATTTTTCTAAATAAACTTTCTGTGATTAAAATGTAAAAACCAGAATTTAAAGATTTCTACAATCCTACCTCA
This sequence comes from Nephila pilipes, assembly GCA_019974015.1. NCBI lineage: Eukaryota > Metazoa > Arthropoda > Arachnida > Araneae > Nephilidae > Nephila > Nephila pilipes. The sequence continues at coordinate 468,524 of BMAW01037466.1, forward strand.
ACAAAATATAAATAAACAAACTAAAGTTTTTTTTAAAAAAATAAAGAATTTTAATGATTCCATTAAAAAATCAAAGCTGTTTTCTCTTTACCAGCATTTATAACTTATAATGAATATAATTCTGATCTTGACAGATGCCTGATCCTTTAATATTGATCCTGACTTTAATACTGGCGCCTTATAAATTCTATACATAATTAGTACAAGTAATGGGAATAAATACATAAGCAAATGACTTTCTTTAAATACAATCTAACTGAAAATTAAAAAAAAATGAAAGCTTTAAAATTTCTGGAAGAGAAGCGGAGATAAAATAGATCAAAATTTTAAAAAAAAACAATAATTGCGGAATTTAATTTTGAATCGTAAAGAAACACTTTAATTTCGCTTCTTGAGACAGTAATTAGAAATATTAAATATACAAATAAAATTGTGTTAAAGCTTTCTTTTATTTGAAAACAAGCAATGTAATATTTTTGAGTTTCTAACAGTTTATATCTTTTCGGGATATTCGGCGTCGATAAAAGGTTCATATACATAATACAAAAAAATAATAAATTATATTGGTGTAAACAGATCAACGAGAATACAGAACATAACTGGTTTAAATTAAAATAAAAGCGCTCTCTGGTATCTTACATTTAAAAGCATTCAAAAAAAAAATTTAGAAGGAAAACTTACAAATACAAAAATAAAAACAAGAAAAAATGTAATAAATGCTTGAAGAATGCATCAAAGCATAATGTTTTTGAATTTATTGTTCAGTATCAGGAAATTAAAATTTTAATAAAATTAAAATATATTTCCCTTGTGTCAAACTACGATCATATTTATTTGCTATGTGCTGATATATATATATATGACAGTTATGTTTCCTATGGTGAATTACTTTTCAGACATGAATCATTTTTATAAAAAGACCCTTATAACAAATAAGAGAATCAAAGATTTTCCAAATTTTATCGAAATGACCTTAAATATGTCAATTTCTTCCTCAGAACTAATTCAGTGTAAAGATTTTGTATGGAATGAAGAGAATTATAAAAAAAGGGAAATATATTTTAAAAGGACAATTAAGTTCAATATCGAAATCATTTAAATCCGAAATGTTCCAAAACAGAAGCTAGTCAAAGAAAAAATAATTCTAAAGTCTTGAAAGAAACATAACAGTCCCACAAACGTTTTAAAATTCTGAATAATTTGATCCCATTATAATCATTTTAATTCCTGGTTACCTGTAAATTACAACAATACATCAAGAAATAGATAAAGATAGACTTGATTTTTTTGTCAGAGTTTTATTTCTAACTATCAGAGAAATCATCATCAGGAAATCATCAGGAAATTTCAGAGATATTCCTCATTGTTATAAAAAGTTTTGGAAAGTTAGTTCATTGCTGGAAAAAATAAGTATATATTTTGGTTCAAAGATACAGATCTATATAAATTTACAAATTTTCTGTTTTACACATTAGATATGATGAAAGAACTTATTGGGTTGAATATTTTTTAATTCAATATATTTGATAACATCTTCCAAGTTCTATATTTTTAGGTATACCGCTTACTTAATTTATTGCTCAAGCAATTGAGTTTCTATAAAGTTTGTGAGGAACTAAACTTAATTTTTTTCTCTATCTAATAGAAATCTAAGTATCCCATACTATCTATACATGAAATAATAATACTCATATGGATGTAAGTTAAATTCACTTAAAACCATCTTTATCTGTAATAATTTGATCTTAAATTGGAAACAATAGTCTCTAACACACAGGTAATCAAAATTAAGAGAATTTTCATTTTTGACTGATTACCTCTTGAAGTGCTGGATAAATTTTAATAAATTAGTCATAGGTTGATATAGTTAAACAATATAATACAACAGTTATATAGTACACATGCAAGATCTTGCGTACGGCTTTTCAGCACAGAAAAAACAAAAAGAGATGTTACATGAGGAAACAAAATAGGTTAATAGGAGGTATGTTCCCATCTTAATCATACAGCTTTAAATAAGGTAAATCCATTCTGGAAATGACAGTTTTTATGTCCCAGTGGCAGTTGATCCCTATAAATGCTGTTTTCAGGTTCTGGGTGCTTCTGGGAGAGGGAAGATGAAATTAATTACCTTCTCAAGAGCATTCGATATATACTCTGATGATGTGGTTGTTAAATTCATCCTAATTAGCGTAAAAGGATCGAACTTGCTCTTAAGTTTGGCCTGGATGAACTCAGATGACTATCTGAGTTCATCCAGGCTAAACCTTCCGGTAAATATCCTCACTTTCCAGAAATTCGTCGGTCGGATGAATCCTATATGGATGAGCGTTGTCGTCCATAAAAAAGAAATCAGTGCCAATTACACCCTTGAAAAGGCAATTAATTATAAGGCTTTAAGTATCCATATTTCTTCATCACATCAGTAATAGAGCTTCCGTCAAAGACACTGAATTAGACTTATGGCGCAAGAATCAAAGTGAAGTTGTACCAAATAATCGGTTAAATTAGGAAAAAAAGTTTTTAAACAACATTAAGAATAATTTGTAAAATACAGTATAAAAGGTCGACATATACAATATGAAAAAGTCAGTTTTAAATTTTTAATGAAGCAGATAAATAGGGATTTGGGTGTCAAGGACATGGAGATCTGTGAATGTTTTCAGAAAGATGACTGTCCAGTCCATCAAACCAGCCCCCGCTGCTGTATGGGGTCTATTTCTCGATGTTGGAAGACATGTAGAGGGTCCCTCCCATCAAATAAAAGCTTGTAGAAAATCAATGGTCAAGTAGAATTAGGACTTAGTGAAAAGAACGGTATCTCGCTTATCCCTGCTTCAATACCGATATTCTCTGCTCCAAATTAAAAGAGCTCTTTTGTGTGAAAAATTGAAGGAGATGCAAACAGAGGTCACTCATGTAGCCTTCAGGAAACAGTAACTTTTGAAATTTGTGTTCCTGTGATTGCATGATTTGCGTTGCAATCCTGTTACGTCTCGCTGTAATGCATGGTTTATATATCGATCTTTAATGGTCGTTCTTGTATGACCTTGTCGTTGGTGAGCAATTGGTAGCCACCTAACTCCACATATCTCAGGAGGTACGAGAACAGCTACTGGATGTTTCAGGTAACTATAATAATTTATTAATATTTAAAAACACTTAAAATAAAGTTAACGTAATGACCAGCTGATTGAAAGAAGTCGGAAGTGGCATCAGAAGTGCTGATGAGGATGGAGTTATTCTTTATATACTTTTTGCAGAATGAACAATTCACTTTCTTACATTGGTTTATTCACTCTTGACCGATTCGTTTATCTGCAACTGACACCACATATTATCGGCAGTCAACTTGCAAGGATTGCAAAAAACTACTACCTTGCCTAAGCTTTCTTTTAGAGGATTCAGTTTGATTAAATTGTCCCCATAAATTGCACACAAAGCTGAACGAAATCTCGACGCTCTAATCTGCACTTGAAACTATCCTGCCTCCTGACAGGTCGTCAACTCATGCCATTATCCAAACGTAAGCTGTTTGCTTTGGAATTTCATAGATGATGATGATAGTGAAGTTTTATTGGCGCAAGAGCCAGATGTAGCCATACTGCGCGAAACAAGGTAAATCTGTGATCTAGACATTAAAACATTGAAAAAAGATTGTTAGACAAAAAGGTCATGTAAGAAAGTAAAGTTTTTAGCGCATGAGCCAAATATGGTTATGTTGCGCCAGACAAGAATTAACTGTGGTCTAGACGAGAAGAAATTGAGGTGGAATTTCTCAGAAGTTGAGAGAAAATCCAGAAAATCGCCAATTCTAACGAATGGAGGAAGCTCGAAAATTGCCACTTACGCACACAATCGATTTTTCTCTAAATGCACGGCCAACGCGCATATGTACATTTAAATAATCGACACCAAAGGTTTGCGTTATTGTTTGGAAACATGGAGACTTTAATTTTCATTCTTCACTTTTCGTAAAATTCAACAAAATGTGCAAACCCCCATAGTTTTGAGCTCTAGTGTAGTTACTATGGAAATCTCAGTTTATAATAAAATGATATATTTCAGCTTTAAAATTTTTATTTGTAATAAAATTAACATAATAACTAGATATTCGCCATGTTCCAATACTTCATTGCTATTTTAATAATGAAGTAAGCAACTTAAGTATAGGAAAGTAAAACTACATATAATTCAGTGCTGAAAAAAGTTTTTTCAACTTTTACAACTTTTATTCATCCACGATTTTGAATTATTTATTACAATTCAATCATTTTGGAGTGAAAAATATTAGTTTTTATTCATCCCTGTAAATTAAAAACATTATATTGACGGATATAAAAAGCTGTATATACTCTTGCTTATTCATTTTCTTTTACATTGATCAACTTAGAAATTTAATTTAGTTGTGTATCGTTTTAAATTATTATTTGTTACGTTAAGTGATTTTTTTTTCCTATCTGTTAAGCGTCTACTGCCAATGCAGTGAACACATTTCGAGGATCATTGTGTGACGTCCGTTAAAGTACAATTAAATATTTTCAATTGAGTATTTTTTGTCACTACGATGCATTGTACTAATAATTTTTGAATTGTACAAATCGATATTTTATGTTGAACTTTAATTTATATAATGAAAAACTGTCAGGTAGAGTTTTGCGTTTCCAACATTTTCAGAACGAAATCTTTCTTTAACATAGCATTAGGTTCAAGGAACAAGGACACATTTTTCGAATTGTCATAGATTGTGCTTTTATAGATATATATAAAACATCATTGTTACATGTAAGCTTTTATTTCCCAATATCATACACTAAATTTTTATTACTTTTATAGCATGTTACTTTTTTACATATCTTACATATCATCTTGAGGTAACGTTAGAATTAACTATTTGGCTCTAACACTATGACTTAATATATTTTTTATTATGCCCAATCTTAATGAAAATCTACTTATTAATTTCGCAGGTAATATACCATAAAATTCTTTTACATTTAAAAAGCCAAATTCTGTGAGAAATGTGTTAATAGGATATATTAAAAAGCTATTCGTTAAATATGACTTCAAGGTCAGTTCCAAATAAATATAGTCGTGGTAGTTGAGAGACTCAAACCGTATATCTCTATGGAGGATTTATCAAAAGGTATTGGCAATATTAATGTCATAAAAAGAGTTAGTCCAAAATAGAAATTTTAATTATGTGGAAAGAAACCCTGGGATACATTTAAAAGATCTAAAACTGAGAATCCCTGGGGTCATAACTACAATAATGAAGTCACAGCAACTGTAGTTTTAATTCCAACATCTTAACCTTCTTGGCCATGGTTTGACTTTAAGGGGGGGGGGAACGTTTTTGTCGTAAGCTCTATGTTTCAAGATTACAAAGTTACCTAAATAATGTTATCCATCATTGTCAAATTCTTACCCTCCTCTCGTGCATTTCATTAACTCTCTAATAGGAATTTTAGGCACATACAAACTCAACACACCCTAACTAAAAATGTCGAATTGTCACATTTATATAATACTATATTATTTTAAATTCATTTTCGACCTGTAACAATTTAAGATATTCCCAAATTCCTATAATCTTTTTATCCGTTTCCCTAAATTTTTTTTAATAAAATGATAGAGCAAAATAGAAAACCTTTTGTACTCCTTTTTTACAATTCGGCCTTGAGGGCTTTGCTATTCACCTGTTAACTTCTCTTCAACTCAATTATGTAACCGATTATGATTGATTTCGTCTTCTGTTTACAGCGTTCAACTATAGAATTATCGATCGATTAATTCTTCGGCAATCTTTTCCACTCTTTTTACTGAAAAATCTCAAATTCCGTGACATTTTTTCGATCAATTCAGATAGAGACGCTATTTTTCACTCGACCTTACAATGACGTCGATATGTCTTCATTCAGATGCTAATGATTACCAGTGCGTAATGATGAATATGAATCTCTTTTTAAATGCAACTATTTTTATATTAAATAGCGATACTCTGCATTATACTATACCTCAAAAAAGAATTTGAGGCTAACTCCATTCGAATTGTGGAAAAATACGTGCATGTGCGTGAAGAATCACGACCTTAACTTTATTATAAATTGAACGATATTCTTGTAATAAGTTATTTAAACACTAAAAAGGTTAGCATCTTCTTTTGAAGCTGAATAGATACAATCTTTCCATCGCAATTCATTAAAATTCTAGGCAAGATATTTTAAGTCAAACTCAAACCTATCTCAAAATACGAAACGCTCTTGCTGTATTCAAATTCGCTTGACAGAGTGATTGAAAAATTATTCAGTAATTTGAATATCATGTGAGTATTATTTATTCAAGGGTGGACAGGAATAAAAATAATGTGCATCTTTTATCTATTCTATCTCATAAATTTTGAGAATCAAATAAGAGTAAAAGAGTGTTGGAACTTTTTTTTTTTTCGAAAGAAAATCGGTCGCTGAAAGAAAACATTCTTAGAAAAATTTACATTTAAAAAGTACTTTATTTTATCTTTAAATAAGAAAATCACATTTAGAGTATCAGTACATTGTTTTTGGAAGAGTAATCTTTATGTTACCCGTATTTTAAAATCAAAGGAACTTAGCACCTTTGCTCCTTCAAGGAATCAATTATTCAATTTTTCAGCAAGGTAATCTAATCTAATTTATTTTTATTTTCGTGTTCCTGTTGTATGATTTCTTAAAAAGTTTTTTCATTTTATAGCAAAAACTGATTCAGCATTTTAAGACTTAGTCATACTAAATGTAAAAATTTCATACAAAAATGAAAAAAAAATGTACTGATTTATAATGAGTCGAAAAAGTAGGTTACAACGTGCCATTTTCGGACTTGAAAGGTACTATGTTCCCTTAAGGATTGATCCCTCGGCCACAAGTCTAAACTACCGACGACAGGTGTGAAAAAGCGCCTGATAACTGGTCCGGCAAGGAATTCCTTTTTGACTCAATTGTCTAAAATGCTGCATCTGCGAAACTTTGCGGACCCGAAGGTAAACAGATCAATTATCCCCCAACACAGTTCAAGGACAACAGCCTTCGCCGAAATTGTATAGCTACTGGTCGTCAAAAGCTCCTATTTAGACACACGATTAGATAATATCTTTGTTAGAAGTCACGTTGAAAGGAGGAGTGGAACTCTCTTAAGTTACAGTTTCTATAATTTGGAGGTATAAATTTCAGAATATGTGTCAAAAGAGAGAGAGAGTCAATATTTCTCTATTATTAGTTGATTTTCTATTCGTATATGTGCTGAACCAATCTTATAACACATGTGCTGCCGTTGTATGATTTATCTGATGAACGGTTCATTTGAGTCTCTCAGTAGCTATTTACAACAGATCTCTTAATTCTGAATTCATGTCAGACAACTTAGCTGCAGCTTCACTCTCCAAGTTTCTACGTTCTGTCACTTTAGCTCTATTTTATTCATTGCCATACGACAATCGGAGGAATGTAATCGAAGGAAGTTAGCCTCCGGTAACTCACAAGTATCTTCCAGCCAGATTATCTTCAGTCTTATTATGTAGTCTAAATAAAAAATGAATATTTTCATCTGTATTACTCCATCCATACTGAAAAATGAGCACTAATTTCACTGACACGAAAGCTTTCAACCATAACAAATTATGCGGAATGGAATACTAATTTTATTTGTAATATTAATAGCAATTTTGAAATTTAAGCTAAGCCAGAAAATTTAGTTAAACTGAACTGTATAATCTTAAAATTCAAATGAGATTTCATATAGTACTTCCGATTAATATTTTTAGATGAGAAAAAAAAAGTTCTATTTTTTTAATAAATAAGTCGAAAAAGAAATAAAAATATTTTATATTTACTACTTACATTGAATGAATGGAATTACCATATATATATTCCAGTGGAAAAGACAACAGTTGAATCATAAAAAAGTCCCCAAAATCTAGGGTAGTCTAATAGAAGAGACACAAAAAAATTAGTTTCAAAAAAATTGATGTAAATTAAGCCTATTATAAAATATTCTACAATGTATTTAGAATCCTGCAAAATCCTCAAATTCTTCACCTGAAGTAAATAGCTTTTCAAGTACACCCACGCTTTTGTTGTAGAGAGGCTCGCCGTATGGGTCCCATTCTGTACCTAGCAAGTCCGTTTCCATTTCGTCATCAGCATCCGTTTACAAATTGTCGTCCTCAGTGTCATTCATAGCATTGGAAATCCCATATTTTTTTGAAAGAATCGTTAGAGCTTATTATAGGTTGTATGTAAGCTCGTGATTCGTCATGTGCTTCTACAAATAGTACTGCTAGATACAAGAAAATAAACTAATTAAATAGGTTTTTATTAACATTGCGCTCAGAAGCAACATGAGGAGTATGTGTGTTGGTGATGAGCCTCGTAATTTTGAACCTCGGTCAAGAGACGAGTACCCCTCCTAAGCTGGCACTTCTCTCTCCAAACTTTCCCACCATACCATGGGAAAACTTAGACCCTGGACAGATTTAAGGTACATCAGCCTCCCTACACGGTGGATCTTTAGAAATATCAGGACTCGAACCCACGACTCACGCAACAAAACCGGCCGAGTGAGTGAGTGAGTGAATGTAAAGTTTATTGGCGCAAGAGCAAGATTTTAACTGTGGTCTAAACGTGAAGAAATTGAAAAAAAGACAAATTGTTTGACAAGAAGGAGAGTCGAAAATAGAGAAGCATCGCTAAGGTAACCCGGCGGTGGGTCACCCGTGTTTACCAAAGACAGTAAATCCAATAGGAAAGAAAAAGATTACGAGGGTGGTTCAGGGTCATGATGAACGTACTTACCTGAAGAAATCAAGTTCCTGAGGTCCTTTGATATAATCCCCAGGGGCAGGATGCCCGGCTATACCCCCAGACTCTGATTTACTCATTTTAGTCGCCTCTTACGACATGCATGAGCGACAATGGGACTATTCTGTCATTCCCGGTCACCACATGGGTCCAAAACCGGCCACGAGTTCATGACCAACCGATAACAAGCACCTCTACCAACAACTTGTTAGAGGTGCATGTGAGTTCGTGATTCGGTACATGATTCTACAGGCAGAGATGCCAGATGCAAAAAAATAAAATTTGTTCTGCACATGATGTTCAGTGATCTAGACTACTTGGCAATGTATATTTTTAGAGACCCAGTTGCCTAAGGCAAATCTTTCTCTGTATACTTTAAAATTTATACCAAATTCTTGGACCATTGATAATTTAAGGTCATCTTATAAAACAGATGTATGATAAAACTATAAAACTTTGATGAAAATTTATACCTCGCGTTATCTGTGGAAATATATGGTAATTCTTCCCTTATTAGAGTTTATTGTAAGTAGGAAATGAAATCCAATTTATATAATTCAAATCACTTCCTTACTTAAAGAAACATGCGATAAGTCATGGTGAAAACACGAATGTGCACAATCTGGATGTCTGTTTTGTTACTTCTGAACGCTTGAGTAGATACTCGCAAGCAGCGACGAATGCGCACGAAGCAAGTATACCACAAAAATAATAATCTCATACACGCACACAAGTTGCGCTTTCCTCAAGCAGCCTTCAAGTTCGTTTCAGGGTGGGTTTTTTTTTTTTTTTTTTTTTTTTGAAACTTGGAAGAAATTGATTTTGAGCTTCCTGAGGAGCGTAATATCTTGACATCTAATACATCTCCTGCATAAAATTTTAAAAATGTGTGCGTGTTTGCATCGGTATTCATACCTTCTTTTACCAATAATGAGTTTAATTTTCAATTTAATATGAAGCATAGTGTATTTTTCTGTATAGATTGTTAAAAATATAATTTTTACACCTTATTTACCTTTTACAAAAATCCGCCGCTGCCATCTACTGGTCTTTTTGATTTCGTGAACTTAATGTTTTTTCCAATGGAATTGGGCCGCAGTAGCCAAGTAGTCAAGGTCGTGGACTAGCGGCCGGTGACTTTCGTTCAGTCGCGGGTTCGATCCTTGGCCGCCAAAGATCCGCCGTGTAGCCGGGGCTGATGCACGTTAAATCTGTTCGGGGTCCAAAATCCTCCCGTTGGCGTGGTGTGGATGTTAGGAGAGGGTGGGTGCCATCTAAGGTGTCGTCCTCGTCACTTGACCGTGGTTCAAAATTACGAGGTCCGTCGCAAATAGCCCTAGTGTTGCTTCTAGTGCGATGTTAATATAAACTAAACTAAAATTTCGTATGGAATTTCTACTCTATATATACTGTCCTCAAATCTTTGCTATTTTACCTATTTGAATACAGAGAAGTGCATCCGAAAAAGCAAAAAATAATTAAGGTTTCTGCGGAATTACATTTTCCCTCCGATTCTTAAAAATATTAATACCCCTATTTTAATTATTCGTTTCCTGGGTTTCTCGGTCCCTAAAAAATGTTTTAAATATTTTCAAAAATCCGACAAAAAATGTAATTCCACAAAAAACATTATTTTTCCGTCTAGGTATTTTGTGGACTTGAGAGATTTTAAATTGTAGATAAAATAAATACAAAATAATGACAGTTATTTCTTTCATTAATTTCTCTATTCCATACAAAATATTTGGGTTACGTATCAGCGAAAAAGTTGGACATGTACCATGTTAGATATTTCGTTAATATCTTGGGGGGGCGGGGCCCTTCGTTGCGAAATAAATCTGAAATAAAGATCACTGAAACATTTTTATTTAAAAGCTTGTAAGAAAAGCTAAAAAATTTTATTTATTTTTGGTGAGAAACAATGGATAGATTTTATAAAATCTTTAAATTCTTAGATTTATATTTCAGTGACAGAACAAAAACTTAGCTTAAAAATTCAATACATTCAATTATTGCGTAACGCAGTAATTGAACGTGCTCGTGATATTAAATATATTGCGAACGCTTCTTCGCTTTTTCTTTTTCTCCTGTGCGAAAGTAAGAAAATGACTTTCGTATTTGATTTATAATTTGAAAGTAGTTAAATGGGGATAGAGTTAAATGGGAAAGTAGTTAATGTAATAAATAATTCAGTTTGTAAACTTAAAATATTTGTCCTTGCAATTTATCTATAAGGTAATTTATAAAATTGCATTTTCTATTTCCGTGCTGAAAATTCAAGCTTAAATTTTGAAACAAACTGGTTACAAGCGACAATGAAATTGTAGAAGCCCTAATTATCTTAATATGAAACTGAAAAAATTTAACGTCAGTAATGATTAACATTTAAATAGCACCCAATAAAAAATTTAACTTACAAAATTATATTTCTTTAAGCAACACATATTAACGGCACAACAGAACTACACATCATGCAACCGTAACTATTTCGATTTGCGTATGCATTAAGTAGCATCACACTGAAGCTACACAGTTTCAACTTAGCTACTTTTAATCATGTCAAACGGTGCGGACAATACCCGAACTAGTGTCACATTTAATTTTCATGCTACTTATGTATTTTTAAGTCCTGTTCAATTAAATAGGGAAAACTCATTAATCCACACGACTATCATAAGCAGAATCGGAACTCCAACAAATGCGTAGAACTTAACATTCAAGAATCTTCGTTATTCTCCATGTTAAGAGATAAAGGTACCATTTCAGATATCAATTTAATTGTGTGATGAAGATAATAAATAACAAGTTCTCCAATATCGCTTGAATGGTTTCGAATGACATTAATTCAAATCAACCAATTCATCGTATGACTTACCACTCATCACAGTTTTCTACTCTATGAAATGAAGGGAAGTGAAAGTAAAAGCTTATTGGTGCAAGAGCTAAATTTGGCTATTCTGTGCTAAAAAATATGTATACCTGAAAGAAGGTGGGAAATGGAAGAAAGGCAAAATTGAGTTGGAAAGAAAGAAAGTTGAAAATATAGAGAAAGATCGCTAGAGTATCTTTAGAGCACGTCACCAATATTTACCAAATCAAATCAAACCCATGGGAAAGAAAAAGTCAGGTTCTTCGAGGTTATGATTCCCATATTTACCTTAAAAAAGCTAAGTCCCTGAGGGAATTCTACTCGATGAGTAGTGGCTCTTAAAGGGACATCTTTCAATGCCTCCTAAGATCTTATTAAACGCTCACTGGCTCTCACGCCAGCGAGCGTTAAAATGATCTCTGGCGGCATTGGGGACCATCGGCTGCCCCTTGGGTGACTTTGAGGGGCTTTAGAATTTTTAGGGTGCAAGAGCCAGACATGGCTATGCTGCGTCAAACCAGGTGATACATAAAAAGTAATTAAAACATTGCGCTAAGGTAAAATTTAAAAATCTAGTGTGACAAATATGAGAAAAAAATTGAGAGCAATGGTAATAAATATGATAAATAGCAGTTTAAAATCGAAATAAGCGTAATCAGATCATATCAGATTAAAATCAGAGAAAAGCGTATTATATAATTAACTAAGGTCGAATCCGACTTTTCTTTTGCTTCAAGAAGCTTGTATTTTTTAATTAGTCCATGGCATCCATGACCCAGGAATCATCCACATCGAATAAAATATAATCATTGTCATCTCCAAGATTAGGCGTACGGGAACTGTTTTTGGGTTTATAAGCATTCAATTTAATGTTAATTTTAGGTTTACTATATGTTGAAAGATGAGAAATATTTCGGTTTGGATTATTTAATTTATTTTTTGTTTTAAAACCAATAGATGCTGTACAAGAAGGGAAATTTCGAGGTGCAGGAGTAACTGTATGGAGAATAGGAGCAGTTACAGATGTAGCTGTTTTGAGAGGAACAATGGAAGGCAAAATATCTGCCTGAGAAGATAACGATGATGTATTAACTGAAGGCAATGGAATAGATGAAGGTATAGATTTGGGTGGCAATGGTTTCAGATATTGTAGAGGTGGGCACTCGACTCTTGTCATAATTCGAAAGATTTGGGTGAACATTGAAATGGAAGACTTAGCGGCTTGAGCATAAGTTTGAAAAAGTTGTGGAACTATTAATTTTCGGGCTTCTGTGTATGAAATATTACGTATGGTTTTTATATCTTGAATCTTTTTCTCTATTTTCCATTTTGGACATGTTGTTGAATTAGAAGCGTAAGGTTGGGAACAATTAACACACTTGGACTCCAGGTGGCAATCAGTGGAAGAGTGTCCAATAGATGCACACCTAGAGCACGTTAAATGTACCCTGCAGGCAGTTTTTGAATGTCCTAGCCTGTGACACTGGAAACAGCGCAGAGGATTCGGAATATATGGCTAGTTATTGCAGTTTAGATAACCAGCTTTGAATGTCGATGGTAAATGGGTACTATTAAAAGTTAAAATTAGATGTTTGGTAGGGAGAATGGAACCGTCTTTTTTAAGTATGATTCTTCTGACCTGAGTGACACCCTGATCGGAAAATCCTTCGAGGATTTCCGCTTCGGATGCACTCAACAGATCAAGTTCAGAAATAATGCAACGGCAGGAGTTGAGAGATTTGTGGGGAGAAACATTTAGAAGAGATTCAAAAAAGGTTTTGGCTGATAAAAATGATTTGGATAGTAAAGCGTTGTTAGTTTCTATTAGCAGATCAACGGATATTAATTTTTTCACTGATTTAGGTTCACCACCGATACCTAGCAATGCTTTTTGTATTGCGAACGGAGATTGCTTAGACATTTTATTGTTGGATAAAGAAAATATAAGAAAACGGGAATGTTTAGCAACGTCATCGATGTTAAGAGATGTGGGTAAAACAAGGTCTTTACCCAGGCACGAAAAATTAGGATCCATAGAAGAAAAAAGATGTTCATCTTGGTGTGCCTCCACCCACCATGGAGTCCAACGAGGGAGGCAGTTGCCGGTCAACTAGCGACTGCCAGGCACGGTACTTACCTGAAGATCAACCAGGATATAGCACTGCAGCATCAGGGCGAGGATCCATCGGGAAACCCGAAGTACTCCTTATCTGCAGCACTAGCCCTACAGCAGTGTCTCTTTGCGGAAGAAACCACAAAGAGACTCACTACCAGCCGACTGACAGAAGCGGGCTCACTCCTCCCCCTCCACCCACCCACCCGTCTACAGTGAAGCATGGGCCAAAGGGAACGCAAAAGGTATCCCTAAGATCCTAATTTCCTCCTCACGGGACGCCACACACGGCAAACATGCGGTAGAGAGAGAAAAACAGAGAAAAACGAAAACAAGAAGGAAACAAATATATACTGCAGTAAATAAGTACAAAATAGAAATGAACAAACATTAATTGAAGACAGGGAAAACAAAAATGAATGCAAACGAGAAGATATAGCGATCGGAACTGCTAGCTGTGATCTAGATGGAAAGGAAAACAAAAGGAGAAAAATTGTGATAAGCAGGAGGGTCGAAAATAGAGAAGGATCACTAGGGCATCCCGGGGGTGCGTCACCCGTGTTTACCAAAGACAGTAACCTCCATAGGTCAAAAAAAGATCACTTAAGTCCCTCGGGTTCGTGAAGCCCGTACTTACGGCTGCCCCTTGGGAAACACTCGCAAAAACGTGCTGAAAAGCGTGATTACACTAAATACCACTGAATGAGAGTTTCAATAATTCTAAACGTATTTTAGGCTAAATTAATCCTCATTTAAAAAAGTGTTGATACGTTATAGCTTTGTGTTTCCGATATATTTTTCTAGAACGTGAACGAGTCGTGACATGGACTCTACAACACACAGGGCGCCATAGTGTATGTGCGTATGTTCTAGAGAGATCAATAATGCTTGTATTTTAAAGTTCTAACAAGTCACGACAAAATTCAGGGTCTCTCCAACATGGAATTGTGAATTTTTTTTTTTTTGCTTAATATTAATCATAGGAGTTTCATACTATTCATCTCACAACTAATTAGATCTATGTTTTAATTGCACAGAATAAAATGCATTCGAAAGAGTAAAAATGGTAATGTTTTGTGATGTAGTTTCTTTCGTTTTATGACTCTGAAAGTATTTGATAAAGATCTGAAAACTCACAACTATATTTGTGATTTCAAAAAACGGGTGTCGGAATGGTATGGGGAATTTTTTCCACAAAGGAGGCGATGAATATTTTTGTTTCGAGAGTAGGGTGGTAGATCAAAAACGGCTGTAAATCTATAATATAGAGATTGGGTATCCAAACCTTTTAGCTTAAAGACCGAGAATTTTCTCCAAGATCTAGGATCCTTCAAGACCAGGTTAGCTCAACATACCAACATACTGCAGTTTTAAATAATGCGTAAATTTTCGATACGGGACAAGTCAGCGAGTGACTTATCTATGGCGCGAGGATGGACTCCGTTCTTTTCCCAATTTCAGTTGATACTTAAAGGTAAATGTCAATGGGACATGCCATTACGATAGATATAGCCGATGAGCCTGATGTGCTTTATATGTTATTACAACCAAGCTAAATGTATAGCTGTGTTATGTATATAAATGTATAGCTTCCTGTGAGTGGAGAAATTAAGTACAGGTTAGAGCAAAGTTACAGCAGTACCATGCCATCTTATGGAAATCGGCGGCAGAATTACGCAAAAACGTTATTATATACTATGTTAGTCGAAATCTGCCATCTTGTAGCGAGTAGCTGAGACAGAGTGTGCTTTGGAAACGTTTTGCAGTGCAGACGCAACAAGTTGAAGAGGACATTCTGCAAAGAATGAAAGATTATCCGGATATTAGCAAGTGAGAGGTTTCTCGTGACGTAAATGCATTTTGCTCGATTGTTTCGCGATTACTTCGAGACGAAAGATTACACCCCTACCATGTACAAAAAGTGGAAGCCTTAATACCTGTATATTAGGCTTCAAGCGTCGAGTTTGCACGTTGGTTTTAGTAATAGCTATCAGCTCAGCTTGATTTTAGTGCACATGTGTTATTCACGGATGAATGCCTCTTTACTGGTGAAGGTATTTCGAATACGCACAATCTTCATATGTGGGCTTCTAGCAATCCGTACGGCACACGTACTCATGCATATCAGAAAGAGTTTCTGCATTAATTATTGGGCTGGAATCATGGGTGACTATTTGATCGGCCCATACCTTCAGCCATTCTGAATGGACGGCAGAACATACCTCCCTTTTTTACAAGAGGTATTTCCAGAGTTACGTCTACCTGTTTCAGCCAACATACAAGCACGTATGTGATTCCTGCACGTTGGAGCACCGCCTCATTTTAGCTTGGATGTGCGGAGTGCTTTAGAGGCTAAATTCCCATGGTGATGAATTGGTCGGGGTCTACACCTTGGCCGGCAAGTCCTCCCGATCTCTTCTGTCTGAACTTTTTCATGTCGGGTCATTTGAAAAGTCTACGAAAGCCCCATCGACTCCTAGTGGCCAAGATTTCTGTTGCTGTCGGCTCCGTCCGCGAAATGCTGGGTGTAATTGAAAAAGAGAGCCGCTTGTTACGTCGCAGATGGTGTTTCGACTTTCATGTGACAGTAACGGTTATAGCGGTTCACCGCTTATGCACTGTACGGTGAAAATTGCTTGTTTAGATGTTTTCTATCACTCTTTATGTTTTTACCCATGAGTTTTGAGAAATACCGTGCATTTAATTTCTTTATATTTCTTATATAGCTGTCTAGAAGAGATGTGGGGTTACTTCAGGGAGAAAAAAAAGATTTAAAATCACGTGACTCTGTTATATTAATAATATAACAGAGATAATCGTTTTAGATATCATGGAAATTCAAAAAACACCTTCAAAATCTAAAATATTTTAAAATTTTAATGAGCTTTCAGCGAGCATTCCTAGCCTCAAAAATATATACCCTAACTTTGTCTTAGATGTCTTGGAAATTTGTGCCAAATTATTCAATAAAAAAACTACTTAAAAATAAGTTGAAAAATTTATTGAAATTGAACAATTAGTTGCTACTAAAATTAAATTTGCTGTATGCGGGGGAGGGTAATTCGGGTTTTACTGAAAAGCCAGAGATGGAGTTTAGTTTAGTTTTTATTAACGTCGCACTAGAAGCAACACGAGGGCTATTGGAAGCCAGAGATGGAACATCACATTTGTAAATTTAATGTCATGCAAACGCTTCATAAAAGACAAAAATGAATAAAGAAATAAAAAGAATGCCAGTTTATGGGCAATATCAAAAATGATTTCTCATTTGTTCTCATAAAGGTACTCCTCGCCCTCATTGTTTAACTTCACAGACATCTCAAAGCTTAATTAAATCGACAATTAGATCACAAATCCTATTGAAAAGACGTCAAAACATAATTTATTAGGTTTCGTCACAGATTATGCAAGAGCTTTGTTTCTCAAATAATTCTCAACGTGCCTGGAATCCTGGCTCAGAAATAAGCAATAAAGTTCTATCTCATCCATTCACTCGTTTCAAGTAAGGCACTTTTAGAATACTGCGGATTCGATTTTTATAACCACTTACTCTAACCCAGATGTCACTTAATTTCAATCAAAGACTATCAATTACGGCAATTCATTCAAATACTAATACCAGTCAGCTTACCTCTCATGATACGTACCCAATTCAGTTAATTAGCTTCTTATCTTCATCTAATTTTCCTTGCCACATTTCAAAGGAATTGGGATTTTAAATATAAGCAAAAAAGTAATCTCATGTGTTAATTAAAAGAAGGCTTACAAATAGCCCAACATTACAAGTTTGTCAAGAAGGAATAAAAGTTAGGAAGAAATTGTCTCAAAATAACATGATGAAAAATACAGGTCAAACAACTATATGTTTGATATACTTTAACAAGATTATCAAAAATGACAAGTTAAAATAAAAATAAGCGATAAGTTAATGAATATAAAAATGTTTCAAAAACTTTCGGATGAATTTTCTGTTCAAAGAAAGCATATTTATAGGCCTGCGTAACGCTGTAGAAAATCATTGAACACTTTATCAGATTTTTTTCACTTTTCCATGTTAAAGAAAAAGAAGTAAAGATGAAATTTAATAAGTTTTTTCACTGTTAAAGTTAAAAATACGTTTTATGTTACTCACGCTGAATTTTTAATAAAAAAAACTACTAAAACAACTTACTGACGTCACAGATTCAAAATGCGAAGAGATCGGTAACATTACAAAACGGCGTGATCGGGTTTCGAAACCAGCTTTTAAGCATATAATCTTTAAATTATATACTCAGGTCTATCTCTAATGCTTTAATTTGTATTCAAGATTTTCCTGTTTAGAAAATCGTAGCAATGATTTAAAATTTTCATTCCCTGTTTTTAGACTTATCAAATTCTCTTTAGTAGGTTTACAATCTTATTCCTTTTTAATTAGATTCTTTTCTCTGATTCTAATGCTTGCTCATGAATGAAATTAAGAAAAAGTAAAGAAAGTAAAGAGAAATTTGAACTGATAAAAACGTTGCATAACATTTAGCACTCTTTCAGACTTCATTTAAGAAAAAAATTAACTTTTTTTTTCTAATGTCGGGTACGTGATTTATGTGTAAAGGATATTATATATCAGGAACATTCATTTAGATTTACAGATAAATATACTTTCGAGATTTATTTTTTAATCATTTCCTCTGTCTGGGATATGAAAAATATGCTTCGAAGTACCTGATGTCTTAAGTTGAATAACTTCTTTTCAGAAGCTTAAATTTGATATCAGTTATTTTCATATAAAGTTAAATATATCTCTGAACTCTAGGAAATAATTGGTTTTTGGAATTCGTAAGTAATAAAAATGTTTATAAATGAAAAGAAAAGTGTATGAAAATACTTTACCCAAGAAAATAATATGAATTTTATACGTTTTATATTTTTTTTCATAAATTACTTTCATCCAACATTCAACATTTCTATTTGCTGCATTCATCATAAACGTTTTTTTCAACTAAGTAAATATGTAATTGTCTCTCTGTTGTTATTATCAAAACAGTTCATGCTACAAAATATTTCAAAAACAGAGTTAGATTTCCATTGCAATGTGTATTTCTCAAATCCAATATAGATACTAGATATAAAAAAAAATTGCGAATTTTACTGAACTAAAGAGACGTATTCTGTTTAAAACCATATTAATTTAAATCACAGTATCTGTTGAGTTTTGAAAAATATAACCGATTTTCCCATACTATTTTTGAAATAAAACTTAGTTTATTCGTATTCATAAATCACCTGTAGTAGAAAAGGATTATTTTTACAACATTGCGTTATTACTAACATTGAACATGAAATTAGGGATACTTTTTTATTCCAGTACTTTTACTTTTAACAAAAATGTATTGGTCATCAGAGAATGAATGAAAATAAAATTACGTTACACAGATGAGCTAATTCTTCTAAATGATGGCAAAGTATAAAATCTGGAGACCTACCACACATCCCTGAAATCAATTATTTCCTTCTTGGTCTTCAGATTTATCCAATAAATCTGTCAAATATATGAAGTTTAGATACTTTGAACCAAGTATCAATCCTATATCATAAAACTATCATTAAATTCATTTCGTTTCATGATTATATTGAAATTAAAATGAGCTTCTTCTCAATTAGTCTTGTTTCTGTAAATTTTGTTTTGATGATACATTTTCTTTTAGGTTCATGCACAAATGACACATAAAACAGTGTTTGAGTGCTACGAGTTCGTATAATTTTTCCATTAACAACTGATAGGAAGTGTCATTTGTTCTTTAATGATTCTTATTATCCATAAAGCAGATGGCATTGAAATCTAGGATCTCCATTGAAATAAAGAACTAGTGGATTTATTTCTTTTAATAGAATTTGGTTATAAAAGACTGAAAGGAGCTGAAATATCTTAAGCTAAGAAACTCGCAAGAGATGGATGAAAACACTGCCTCGTTACTTTTAAAACTATACCGACTACCTTTATTTCAATTTATCTCAATGTAATATTATTTTTCTTCACAAATATAAATAATTGTATTCATTTTAATGTAATTAAGTGCATTCGAAAGGGCAAAAATTAATTAAGATTTCTAAAGAATTGTATTTTTCTCCAGTTTCTGGAAATGTTTTCATTTTATATTGATGATATTCATTTGTAGATTTTCAGATGTTTAAGAAATATTTAAAAATATCTTCATAAATCAGAGGAAAATTACATTTCAACAGAAACTTCCAGTTTATCTCTTCCGGATTCGTTGCTTTGCATTCAAATAAATACAATAGCTAAGGAGTAGCAATATGATTTCGTTAAATAACAAAATGGCTAGTAGACGAAGCCTTATAGCCGAAGCCAGTGAGGTACAAAGAATTTTAGAACCCATTCTGGGCCTAATTCTTTGCTGATATTATACTCTTAAATATTTTGATTTTTTTTAATGCAAAAAGCGTTGATAAAGGAATAATGTTTCTTAAAAGTGAAGAGATTTTTTTTTCTTTCATACAAGTCAATCTCTCCTAGTGACTCTGATATTACCAACATAACACTAACAAATATCTTGCAATAATTTTTCTTCAAAAACTTATACAATGCGACTTCTAGAAATTTAATGGTATATTGTTTTGCAGATTTTATTTCTGACGCCATCATACAATTAATGCAACATTCCATTTTTCTTTAATAATTATAATTTAGGCTATTAACACTGGCTCACGTCTGCTGCGTTCTGAAATATCTCAACTGCCTGGAGGTGACACATTAGAATACAGTCGGTGACCGAAAGAACTCTGTACATGATCATTCGGAATTTGTTCGATTATTCTTCCTTTGTAAAGGTCAGCGAATGTTCTTCATGCAAAGTTCAATCCCTGTTTAATGTTGACCACGGTATGAAGCAGAAATGGGTTTTATTTTAAGCATAAATTCAATTAATTAATTTACATTTTCAAGTACATGATCATCATAGAATTTAGTGTGTTATTCTGAAATATTAATGTAAAACGCAATTAGTTCAAAGAAAGTTTTCACAATTCCAATTTAATTCAGAATTTTACATTTATCATTTTATATGTATATGCAAAGTATTCGATCAAAATATTTCATTCGTATCGGCAGAAATATATATAAAAGACATAAAAATACCAAAGTATAAAAGTGACGATATCTCGAGATCGTGTAGCTTCCTTTTTGTAAATAATTTATCGAACCATAATACTATTAATTCTTTAAAAAATCAATGCAGCATAATAAATTGTTGTTTCCTAACATACAAATAAATTTACGGATAACGCATACCTTGAATCCGAAGCTAAGCTTTATTAATGGAAAAGTGAAGCACATAATTACACATTGCTTCATCTGTAACGAATCCATGACAAATAATGCCGGTATTGACAAATTGTTGTAATTAAATTTATTCTAAAGTAACTCTGTAAACAAGCTCTGTCGTATATTTTTCAAACAACTCTAGAGTACCACAATCCTTACACAAATCTAATTCACCAGGAATTTATCGCCAAACTTATTCATAAACGTCTCCAAAGATTTAAAAAGTACACACATGCTATTAATTAGCTAAGTAGTGATTCTCCCTTCTGACAGTGAAGCTTTAAATCTAATGGGAAACTTAATTGACGGTAAAATAAGTTATATTTTAATTCATCTGCTTTGCTATCTAAGCGCTTGAAGTGCTCATATATCCATAACTCATAAGATGAGCGGTGACATTAATGGCTCTTTTCTGCTCTACATACACGTCAACTAAGTTGATGCACGACTGAAAGTCTGTCACTGGCGATCGCCTCCCCTTTGATTTGGCGAGATTAATTAAAGCCCTTAACGATGATTATCAGAATCGTAATCGCAGGGGATGTGCAAGCACCTATGTGTTCTATCAATCTTCCACCTAATTGGTAGAACTTACTGGCTGTTGATGGGTGGTCTTCTATCCTCTGACAAAGAGAAACTTCAAACACAGCACTGCTGTTTTGGGGATTAAAGGCATTCATACGCCAAACCTCGGTAAGCAAACAAGATGGGCGTGTCTGTAAAAACAAAATAACTCTGGCTATCGAAAGATGAAATAAAAAAAAATACTGGACAGAAGTGAAAAATGTAATGTATGAAACATTTCCTTTTGTTGCTAAAACTGAAAAAAAAACTATGATTTGTTTAGAGTTAAGAATCTTTATTTTAAACTCTCCAGTAGAAACAATGCAAGTCTTTAAAACAGACTTGTATTGTATTACAAAGAAATTGTTTTAATGGAAAATAATAAAGGTTAATTTAGTAGGCATGTTTTGTTTTAATTAAGTATCATTAAAGTTCCCAAGTGGGCTTATTATGCCATCGTATTCAGAAGTATATTGACACATAAGTATGTAGTACTTAAATTAATGTTTGCCACTTTTTGTTACTTTTCATAAGTTTTTATTATCCTTGTATTAATCCATTTTTAGATAAATAATGAAAAATTACAATTGTAGCTCAATTTATAATTACAACGTACTTTGCTAAAAATAATATATTCCTTTTGTTACAGTTCAGTACTGCTTTTAAGCAAAAGAGAGGAAGGTAATACGAGGAAAAACTATCATCTTTTATTCTTAAAACTTCTTAAAACACTTTCTATGGGGAAGCAAAATATATATTCAAAAATCCCTTTATAAAAATCAATAAAATTTCCTCAGACATTAAGTATGACAGAAAAACCAAAAGATCGAATCACTTTTGAATAAGAAGATGCTTGCACACCATCGGAGAATGGGAAAAAAGAACGCGAGCGTTATGTACTTGTAAGACAAAATTATAATTATTATACACATTAAGCGTTTTTTATTAAATATCAAATAGAAAAAGTTTAGAATCAGGATTACTTTTATTTTAAAAGCATGGATAATTCTGAAAAATATTTATAGTCATATAAATAAATGTCATAAATAGAATCTCATTAACTAATTTATTAATTTTTAATGCAACTTTTATGTAGAAAAATATATTCCATAACTTCGTCAGTATTAAGTTACTTATTAATGAAGAGATTAAAGTGATAAGATAATTCGAAATTCATTTTTTATCAATAAGATTTCTAAATTATTTCAATAATTTATTCTTTGTCCATATTTCTGGTAATTTGCGAAACTAATTTCTGTCACGTCTTCCAAGATAATTCTCAGTATTCAAATTTCTAAGTGTTTTTGTGGCATATGCATTTGGAACCGTACGAGATTTATTAAAAGAAATATAAATTATTGTTTACTAAACCATTTTATTTTGAATACTCAACATCGATTCGTTTTGCATACTTTTCTTAGACTAATTAAATCAAAATATAAATATGTTTAAGAGTTCCAAGATGAATGTGCTTTCTCAGCAATATTAGTCTTGTTGGATTAAATAAATTAACGATTATTTTTTTTTTGAGTATCGAAATTATCCCATTTTGTAAGTATTTGACAGAATCTTCAACTTTCATTTAACATATATTGAAACCATCAAATGCTTTAAATAACTTGTGTGAACCTCTCATAAATTATCTTTAGAATGTCCACAGAAAATATAATGTACTAATAACTTGAAAAAAAATCTAGAAGTCCTTCTTACAATATTCCATCCCCATTTCCTAATTCTGTATTTTCTTAAGCTAATATATATTTAAGGAGATCCAAAACTACTCGTATGTATACACCCTATTCCCATACACCCCTCCCCCAAAGATATTACAACCAAGATTGAAAGTATTAATAAAGTGAACGACCGATTTAGATTTAAAATCTAACAAGCCGTCCTTTCTCCAGAAATCTATATAAGGTCGCTTTTAAGAAAATTAAATCCAGATAACAAGTACAATATATTTTTATAAGATTTTGTACCAATATGTCTGAAAATACCTAAGTTCTATTTCTCATCAAACGGCAAACACAGGCGTACTCTAATGTCTTTAAAAAGGTAATCGAAAGACAACATAGAAATGAACACTTAAAGAATATCAAAACTTTAATTAGAAGCTGGTATTCAGGTAATATATTAATGAACAATTAATGTGATGGTAATTTTGTACAATTGAAATCACCAGAAACTTACGTTTGGTGGTTATAGAGTCTTAAAGCCACAAGTTTTCCAACTCTAGATTAGAATATTTCACGATCTCCGAGAAAGATTTTCCCCCAGGGAATTAAAGTGAAATATATTAAATTTAAAGAATAAAATAATGAATGAAAATTATGGTCAAAATATGTGTGTGTGCACGATGAAGTTTAATGCAAGAAATGATTAAAAACAGTTTATAATTTATATATTTTTTTCATACAGTTTTAAACTCTTTAAAAAATTTCAACTGAAGGAAAGTATTCATCCAGTTACATAATATTTCTTTTTATGTATGAATTCATATAATTTCGATGGCATATTTTTCATAATAAACTTTATTTTATGCATATTCCATAATTTCGATTAAATAATTGAAAAACATTAAAAATTTATGTAACCGACCTAAAAATTACTTTACCTACTTGATAAAGTGTACAAAAATTATTTTGAAAAAAGGCCTCAATTCCCTTTTTGTTACTTTTAACTGTTCTAAAAATAATTATCAAAAAAAAAAAAAAAAAAGGGAGGAAAAAAGTGTGTCGAAACCACAAGGAATTCGAAATGGTACTTAGTATGACAATGCACGCAGTCAGAATTAGTTATCACCGTCATTAACCTTGAATAATCAATCGCTAAATTAATTACTGCGGTTTATTTAATTTACCATTAATAAAAATAAGAGTTATTATAATTACAGTTTAATTATCACTTTTCAAAGTCATTGATTGTTTTTATTGGTGTACCTTAATAACTAAATTAAAGATTTTATGTAATTACTCTCTTAATGTTTAATTATTATGCATTACGTATAGTGAATAACCTTCACCAGATTTACAAATAATGTTTTTAAAATAAATTTCCATTTTCGATAAAATGGAAAAGCTTTAAAAAAAAGCCGCCTTCACTTAATATCAGTGAGCCTGAAACTCACAATACATTTTCGGATAGAAAAATGTTCTAATTTTCTTACAGATTCTTGACTCTCTAGCTCATGCATATGTTTACCATGTAATGTATTTACAATTTAGATACATTCCGTGTACTTTTTATTTTATTTTTTTACCATGTAAAGTTTAAAAAAATCATTAAGAATTGAAGTATAGGAGACGAGATATGGAATATTTTATACAAAAAATGAGCTGACTTGTATAAAGATGAATAAAGTAATAAAATACGAGTATGTTACTCTCTCCATATGATCGAAATCAAAATATAATATTGATGTTGGAATATTTTCAGTCTCAAAACATTTTCCAAATTCTATGCTTTTATATTGATAGGGAAATAAAAAGTAAATTCGAACTAGTCATTCTCTTTTGTGTGTTTAGCGTGATATTAATCATTAATTGTCGACTAATAGTGTTCTTGATTCTTATTTTACTGTTAATAATATATACAGAATTATGAAATCCTTAGTATTAAATTATAATTCTAAGAAAATAAAATAGTATTTCATTACAGAGAAAAATTGAATTTTTTTCCCGAAAGAAACTATTGCTAATTTTGTGAACATTGTTTCTTGATACTATTACACACATTTTCAAAAATAACTCAGTTTTAACAAGATGAAAGTAAAAATTAGAAAATTGTTTAATTTAAATATAGACTGATTTTCTCTTCCTGTCATTCTAGGATCTTTCCTGGAAATGTCTCCATTACGATATCCATCCTATTCTCTCTCTCTCTCTCTCTCTCTCTCTCTCTCTCTTTCTATTGCTTCTCCGAATATTTCTCGTTGTAATAATCTAAATAATCTTTTACATGCTGTAAATAATAATTTAAAAGATACATTTTATTTATATACAATAATCTATCTCGCACAAGCAAGGCAGTGGTTAATTATGGCTGATCAAGTATTAATGATCAAATCACAAACCCTGTATTTAAACTAGTTTGCCACTCCCATATCTTCAGACTTTACCATGTCTCAATATTAAGGTTCAGAAGAGTGTGCTTAAAGCTTAGCTTTCTCATTACTCTTTGGGTAATCCAATATTCAACCGAAACCCGCGACTCTGTAATTAGACCATAATAAATTCGCGTCCAATGTAACTTAATAAGTAACACCGGGCATGAATTCTATGTTATATACTAGTAACCATGCACAAATTATAAATGCAGTAAAAAAACATGTTTTATTGTTTATTAACGTTATGCAAGCAACACGGGGGCTATTGGCGATGGACCTAGCAATTTTTAACTTCCACCCCACGCCAATAGTGGATCTTGAGTCTCGACAAATTTAACGTGCATTAGCCCCAGCTACACGGTGGGTCTTTTATGGCCTCCGGCCTCGAACCCATGATTCGACGGATAACAACGCGGACACGAGTTCACGACCAGGGCACTAGGCCATCCCGGCCACAATATGAAACGTGTATGAAAACTATTACTTATAAAATTAATATTCATAATTATTGCAGTAAGTACAATGAGGATTAATGAAACTTATTAAATAAAACAAATACATACAAATTAAGAATTATGATTCAGTTAAAAATCATAAAAATAAATATATCAAAGAATATTTTTAAGAAATTGAAATTTTGAAGCTTTTGAGAAGATGAAAATTCAAAGATTGGTGACAAAGTAATTTAAAAGTAATTTAATTGGTGACACAGTAAATTTTTTCACACTTTCGACTGAATATACGTGGTTAAATATTCATAATTAATCTCATAATTTAAGGAAATAACATTAAAAATAATATTATGATGTCATTTTCAAACTTCATGATAGCTGTGAAACATAAACATAAAAAAATGAGAAAAAATTTAATGCAAAATTGGAAAAATTAAAATCATCAAAGAAGCTTCTACTTTGAAATTAGGGGAAATAATGAAAATTCAGATAAAGGATACATAAAATTTCTCTTTTATATGAGAACTATTTACTTCTGCTGCATATGACCAGTATCGAATGAGTACTTCGCCTGTACTTAAGTAACCCCTATTTTCCACTCCCAGTAGATGGAGCTTTCGTCGATTCTTACTTTTGAAATGCTTAGGCGGAACTCTTAAATTTAATTCAAAGTAGTAAAATTAAAAACGAAACAAAATATTTATATATTAAATTAAAAATTATGGATAGTAAAATTAATTGTAATATTAAATGATAAAAGAGATTATTTCTTCTTAGTAAAATACTTTTCCGGAATAGTTGCATACATATTTCTCTCCTTCAAAATTAATATAAATACAAGTTGTTTTGCAAAAATAATTATTAGAATGATTTTAGGTCTTTTTGATGAAAGAAGTGTTTATTTTATTCAATTTTCAGCCAATAGATGGCGAAACGAATTATAGATCTGTAAATTCTTGAGTTAGTTTTTATTTCTTGCAGGATTAAATGTAATTAATAAAAAAGTATAAATTCCTGAAGATATTATAGAACTAGTATAATATTGCTCATTATAGTTTTATTATTATGATAGTGTTTTTCCGTATAGTACAATCGCCAGAGATAATTTATAAACATGACTATTTTGAAAGTTACAAATTTCGAAGAGGACAGTTGAATGATGGGAAAAGGATTTTAATAACTCAGTATACATTTCTTGATTTTAGAACGCGTATATTTGAAGTTTACTGGATTATTTTAAGTTAGTTTTTTGTTTCCCTTGGTTTATGCTCCTTTTTTTAATTTTAATTTTTGTTTTATAGTTCCATCCTTTGGTAGAAAGGTCTTTCATTTTTGAATTTTACGGTTTTTACCAATTTGTTATAAAGTAATTTGCTTATTAATAATATAAGATCTTTAAAACTAGTGAAACTACAAATTTCTGTCCTAATCTAGAAACAGTAAATCTCCTCCTTCTTGGACTTAACTGTCTTACTTTTCTTGATATCTACTTTGTAAGAATATTTAGTAATATGTTTTAAGACCAATGTAATAAATGAATATTTTTTAATTACTAGTTTTAGTTTGGAAGTTAATTACATATTTACTATTAGTTATTTAAACACACACACACACACATATATATATATGTGTGTGTGTGTGTGTATTACAGATGGTTATCAAAGTAGTGAGTGAAAATAAAAGTTATTGGCGCAAAAGCCAAATGTGGCTATTCTGCGACAAATAAGATTTAATTATGGTCTAGACTTGAAAAAATTGGAAAAAAAATTGTTTGATGAAAAGGAGGGTTGAAAATAGAGAAGGGTTTGAAGGGTATGGTTTTCCAATTTATTAATATGAATAGTGTTCATGAATAGGTTTCATATTAATTAGTAATCTCTATTTATTATTTGTAAACGAAAAATTATTGTTCTACTGTTTGTAACTCATGATGCTCTGAGCTTCTTTTTTTTCCCCTTTGTCACGCGAGATGTCGCATCTTACAGAATTTCAGAGAGGAAATTGTTGGAGCTCACCTTGTAGAAGCATTTATAATCACAACTGTTGACATTGTGAGTGTTTCTCGCATTACAGTCTCAAAAGTCATGACAGTATATAACAAAAAAGGTAAACCAACACCCATCAAACTCAGCTGTGGACGAAAATGAAAAATATCTGAGAGAGACTCTCGGGTATTGAAGCGGATTGTGGCATCCAAAAAAAGAAAAAAAAAACAAAGTGGATGAAGAATAAGCATCTGCTGATTTCTGTTTTTATCGATTACCATTACAGAAGCGTTGCACAAGCAAACAAAAAATCTACGTAAAGTAGCTATATCCGAGTCACATGTGAATGCAAAAGGTCGTCTCAAAAGGCGTCACGAGCATAAAGACTTGTCAAAAGATATATGGAAGTAAGATGAAAGGTCAGATGAAACATTGTTTACAAAATTTTGTATGACTGCGCGTGATAACGTTTCGAGCACGCTTGCACAAGCGTGTCATCTAGATTGTCTTGTTCCAACTGTAAAGCATGGAGACGGCTTTGTTATGGATTTCGGTAGTGATATCATGATTTTCTGCAGGTCCTAGCATAACCCTAGAAAGTCAATTAACTACAATGGAGTATGTGAATATTTTAGCTAACCAGTTGCACCCCATGATACAAACATTTCCATCAAAAGATGCAGTCTACTAGAATGATGATTGATTTGGCTTTATTAACGTCGCATTAGAAGCAACACGAGGGCTATTGGCGACGGACCTCGTAATTTTGAGCCACGGTCAAGTGACGAGGATGTTTGAGCTGACACCCTCTCTCTTAACTTCCACAACACGCCAACGTGAGGAATTTGGGCCCCGACAGACTTAAAATGCATCAGCCCCAGCTACACGGTGGGTCTTTAGCGGCCAAGGAACGAACCCCCACCGCGTGTCAGCGACCATGATCACTAGGCTGCCACGACCACCTCCCAGGAGGATAATTGTCCAATCCATGCAGAAAGACCTGTTCAGACACAGTGTGAGGAACATGGACATGAAGTCGTACATCTCCCCTTGCCGTCTCTTTCCCCAGACCTCAATATCATTAAGCCACTCTGGTCCACTTTTATAAAAATTATTTGTTTGTTAATATTATTAACAGAGCCTGTAGCCGTTTTCCACCCCCATCCTCTCTTTAACTTTTCGATATCTTCAAGAAGAATTTTATGATATTTCTTTAAACATCATACATGATTTGTACAACTCTATTCCCAGGCGTATTCGTTACACATGCCAAAGGTGGCTTTAAGCCTTTTTATAAAGGTTTACATATTCTCTTGTGGTGTTTCCATAATATTGATAACCACTTGTATGTATTTATATAATGAATTGATTTATTGCTTGTTTATTAGCGTCATACTTATAAGAAACACGAGTGCTGTGTAATCGACGGACCTCATAACTTTTAGAACGACACCTGATCTGGCACCCCACTCTCCAAACTCTTGCACCACACAAATGGAGGACTTGAAGCCGTAACAGATTCAAAGAGCATCAGCCCCTCTATATGGTGGTTCTATATAATATCGTGAAGTATGTAAATAATAAAGAATAAAGGAATAAAGAAAAGATAAACAACAAAAATTACCATTTTGTGTAATGTAGCAAATAAACCTAGAAATGAAGACATTGAATTTTTTTCAAAATATATATGACAGTAATATAAAGTACTGCGTCTGGCTTTATATATATATATATATACATAACAAATTTTTTTCACAATCACAATGAAGCTCACTAGTTTATCGCCACAAAAAATTATTTAAAAAACAAAAAAAAGTTATGAAATAAGAGTTTATTCAGAAGTTTACTTTCGAATTTTTACTGTCCAATTTAAATACAATACTAGCCATTAAAATTGCAACACCATGAAGGAAAGTAAATACAAAAAAAAAAAGATATTTATTGAACGTTAAGAGTATGTCATGAAGATAAAATAATTAAATTGGCAAGTAGTTTGGGGGTTTACAGGAGTACGAAATTAGTAAAAACAGCTGCCACCCCTGGCAGCTAAAATGGCCCTGACCCGGTTAGACATGGATTCGAACTGGGGTCAGATGACAGAAACGAGCAACTCATTCCATGCTACTTCAAGACTATGTCACATTTCATCAACCGTAATAGTGGAGAAGAGTGACGGGCCCGGGCAACAATCGCATACCCTGTCCGAACACGACGTGCAACATGTGGTCTTGCATTATTTTGTTGGAAGATGGCGTTTGGAAGGTCTCGAAGATAGGGAACAACCACTGGACGTAAGATGTCAGAAATGTACCAATATGCGTTCAAATTACCATCGATGCAAACTAGAGATTTGCGTGTCATGCACGCAATGGCTGCCAAAATTCTCACACCAGATGCAGGGTTTCTATGTCTATTTCGAATGCACACAGATGACGAACGGTCTCTTCTGAACCTCCAGACACGTATACGGCCACCAGAATACTGCACACAGAACCGGGACTCGTCTGAAAAGGCGACATTGTGCCACTCCTGTATCCAGCTTTGTCATTCGGTGTACCAGAGTCGCCTGCTCTCTCTGTGCTGCATTGTCAAGGGAAGCCGAAGTAATGGTCACCGTGCTGACAGTCCACGCTGCTGCAAACGTCGTCACACCGTACGAGTGGATACTGGGAGTACTGCAAACAGGCCCTTTTCCTGACTAATGGTCCGTGATGTGGTTGTACGGTTTTGCAGGGTCAACCTCCCAATATGTCTGTCCTCTCTTGCATTAGTCATGAGAGGGAGTGGAGATCCTTCATGCCGTTCAGAATGACCCTCAGCAACCCATTGATTCCGTATTCGCATGACAGTGATTGGATTTCGACAAGTGCGACAAGCAATAGCAAGAAACGACAAATCACACTCTGTATAAGTTCCAATCCTGCCTCTATCGAATACTAGCACTTGCTGGTAAGCCTTTCTTTTTATTCGAGGCATAACACGATATCATTTGCATATCCCAATTTCTGCTTCCTTTCATGTGATTGTGACATTCGTCAGGTCATTCCTTCCTGGTATTGCAAATTTAATAGCCAGCCTGTAGTCTATGAGACAATCGCAGTAAAAATATAAACTTAAAATAAATAAAATTGCTTCGCAGTTATTTTTAACACTATCTTATCAATAGTAGCATATTATTATCTACTGCATAATTGTTGCTATTTTATTTCCTTTCTTGTACACATCTCCATGATAAATATGCAGTTTTAGTCTCAAAATATGTTTAATTTTAGAAATCTAATTATTTTGAAAACATCTATAGAATTATCAGAGGGAAATCCTCAGAAGTCAAAAAGGTTAAACAAAAACAAGCAAATCTTTAACTCGATTTCTGTTTCCTCTACGTTTAAACTGTACATATCATCATCTTAACATAAAATTACTAATATTTTTGCATGCAAAAGAAACTACAGCAATCTCAACACATCTTCCCCATAAACACGTTATTAGAGTTCATGTAATGAATGTCTTTAAATGTCTCAAGAGCAATCAGATACCATAATTATCATGCGACGACCGTTTACCTCAGAACCATAAAGCTAGAAACATCAATTTTAATGATAGACCGCTGTTCTTTTTACTCATATCTCCCCTATTTTTAAACTGGCCAATTGTTTACCTTCCTAAAACATAAGCGTATGCTTCAGAAACAACAAATTGAAATCGGAACCACACACTTTGGAGCTGATTATGGATTCACTCAGTTGTGCTTGGTATATATGATTTCACCATTAATATCATGGTTTGCATCTCGTAAGTGGGTAATTTTAATCTTTCTCTGGCATAATCTTGCCTTCCATCACCTGTTGATAGTAATAAGAGAGGCTGCCAGTGGTATTACTTTGGCTGTCAAACAAGTAATGTCGTCGCATTAAATGCAGAGTGCGTATCAGATATCAGATTTAAATGGTCTACTCATCAAATGGACAACGTAATTCGAATAAAAAAAGAGGAACTCAATGTCATTCGCATGAGTTTCAATGTCTTCGTTACTGAACCAAGACTCTTAATAGATTCAGTTTTATTTTTACAGTCATAAATTTGCCTCTGATGTTTTCATCACTATATGTTTGAAATCATTGCCAGAGAAATTTAGCTTTAAGCTATCGGATCACGTGATAAAAAAATATAAAATAAAATCAAAATTATATTATTTCATCTTCATTTAACCCATCACAACACAGTTCGCAAATTTATTACATCTCATTTTCGCTATACAGTTGAATACTTTTTCTTCCTACGTACTGAAGACACTTCTCATACATATTGAAATATGCAATGGTGAACGTAAATGTAGTCATGTTTCCAAAAGGTCACTCGAATGGTTTATTTTAATTTGTAACAATTAATTAGACTTGATTCATATTCCCCTAAAGGTATCCTCTTAGCTTACGATGATGATTTGGTTTGATTGATTGAATTTACGTATGGCTACATTATGCATATCGCCTACTTGGAATTAGATCCGTAGAGAATATAGTTGAATAATTAATTGTCTTCTTGAAGATATTTCGGAAGAAATTGCCCTTATCTCTGGATGACAGAAAAATAATGATAAAATAATTATCTGTTCCTGCGAATGTACCTAGACTTGATGTAAGATAGAAGTCATCAGGGATATGAAAAGAAACAAAAATCACAAACACACACAAAAAAAAATTAGATTAAATACAAATAGATAGAAAAATATTCGTATGACAGATATATTTATCAAAATTCATCCACATTTTGCAAATTATTTTTAAAATGGGATTATTAAAATTTATATGTGCTGGTAATTTATAATTTTGCTTATTTTTAAGTAAAATACAACTAGTAAGAAATAGTAGTTGTATACTAATACTTATTCGTACATCAAATAACAAAATAAATATTTTTTTCCACAATCTAATGCTTAGTTTAGTTCCTCTTTTTCATAAATTATTTTTCAGTATCTTTAATATTCAATGTATAAGTTTTCAAATCGTCAAATCGTCTTGACCATGATTTTGAACATTTTTTTGGGTAAGATTTTATTTAATTAAGATTTATTATTAGGGAAATTATATTTATCTTTTTCCCCCAGTTCATTCAAGAAAGTTATTCTGAATGTCTTAATATTCGGGATCAAAGTTTTCCGTCAGTTTTAATTGTTCCTTTTCTAATCGTTTCTTTCAGAGCCCCTTATTTTTATGCATGATATTTTTATACTAGTTTGAGAAAAAAAAAATTAATGTTTTTGCACCAACTAAAAGCGAGCCATCAGTATAAGATGATAATCACAAATCCATTGAGTTTCAATTAAACCGACTATTGGGACAATTAGACTATCAGACATATGTATTTGATTCAAATCACTGTTAAATAGGTGAGAAATGGTTCGTATAAATTATATCAACAATAAAGTTCCGAATCATTACTTAGTCAAAATAATGCACTTTAAATAAATCAAGTTTTTCGATGCTTTTCTTTAAATTTGCTTTCAAAATACTTAAAAAAGAATCTTATTAAAATTCCATTAACATGCTATTTCTCTCTTCAACAGTCATCTTCTTCCCATTTTTTCTTCCACTATTTTCAGTTACTTTTTAGAAATTTTTTATTCGTGAAGTCAATATTCTAAATTTTTCCCCTAATAATCCAGTATAATATAAAAGTAAGTACTTATTCACTTCTCATGTCAACGTAATCATTTTATTTATAATTCTAAAATATTAAAATATTGGGAAAACATTCTGCAAAACAATACCTAATCTATTTCATTTTTCATCATTCTTATTGTAATTGTCTTTAGTTAAACTAGCTGAAATACCTAGTGTTACATTCCAGTTTAATGTTTGTCAGTACAACTTTATTCTGTGATTAAAATGTGAGGCACTCTAGAAGATAGAATTTAAAAATATAATTAAATCTTTACCCAACCTTCCAACTAAATAACTAATAACTAAATTTGACATACAACTGTATTTGAATTAAAATGCTGAAGCATCCCAAATCTTAAACTTAATATCTCAATTTTTTTAAGTTAAAATATATCCAACCTTTGATGAAAAGTTTTAATATGTTCAGCTCTTCCATACATTTACTGTTATGCAATTATTTTGTACGAAATGAAGATATTTTTAAGAAACAAAATAAATATAATAAAGTAATAGAAATTCTCTGCAATGTTAGCACCCAAAAATTTCCATGGAAGGAAACAAGAAAAAATAGTATCTCAAAAAAAAAAAAAAAAAAAATAGGGCAACCTGAAAATTGTTTTAAGATTCTGAATTATTTTACTTTACTTTCAGTCATTGTTTTAAATTCCAGATTGCCTACAAATTAAAGACATCAACCGATAAATGGAAAAGCACTTAATTTTTAAAAGATATTATTTGAGAACTTTTAACAAAAAATTTTCTCAATGTGGCCACATATTTTGGAAATCGATTTCGTTACTGGTAAAAAGAAAAAGGCATAAAAGATGATACGCAGTCCCCACATATATATGCTTGCTTTCTATATAATTAGGTAAATAAATCTTCCGTGTGTACATACTAGGTATGAATAGAGATAGATTCTCATTGATTTGAAAGATGTGGATAAATTCTTAAGATTGTTCCTATTTTATAAATATTTTTGCCTTATTTTAATCCTCGTTTTAAAATAAAGCGAGTAATTTTGCCTATTTCTTTTACTTTAATTATTTTATCTGAGACTGGTTAAATTGTGCTTAAATCAAAGTATCGGAAGTAAATTTCTTATAATTGACTAATTTTAATTGTTAATAATTAAAAATATGTATTCCACCAATAAAATTTTTCATCGCCTAATATTCGATAAAGAATGCTCGACCAATTTTCCTCAAGAAACTTTGATTGCGGTTTCCCGAAATACATATTTGTGAGTGTAGAAAATAATCCAATATTCACTAGTGAGTGAATGTTATTGGCGCAAGTGCCCAGATGTGGCTATGCTGCGCCAAACAGTATTTAACTGAGGTTTAAAGTGAAAAAATTGAAAGACAAAAACTTATTGACAAGATGAGGGGTCGAAAGTAGAGAAAGATCGCTAGGGTAACCCAGGGATGCGTCATCCGTGTTTACCACAGACAGTTAACCTCATAGGAAAGAAAAAGATCGACACTTGACCGGACTCCTTCCTCTCCAAGTTTCTACGCCATGCCAACAGGAAGACTTGGGATCTCGACAGATCTAACGTGCATCGGCCTCCGCTACATGGCGGGTCCATGGTAGCATCAGGACTCGAACTCAAACTCGACGAAAGCAACATCAGTTGCGAGTTTGCGACCATCACCACTTGGCTACCGCGATTACTCGTAATTTTGAGTCTCGATCAAATGACAACGACGACATCTAAGCTAGAGCCATCTCTATAGATTTTCACAATATGCGGTTGAAGGGACTTGGGGCCGCGACAGATTTAACCCCATTATAAGGTAGTTTTTTTTTGTTGTTGTTGTTGCATCTTGATTCGAACTTACAAATGGACAGAAACAACCCCGGTCACATGTTCGTGGCCATGATTACTAGATTACTGCAGCCAAGAGGAAATTTCAAAGATAGATTCAATTAAAAACTTCAAAGGTAGATTCAATTATGAATATATATCAAATAATTTGAGAAATTCGCTTTATAATTCCAGAAAATGACGTTTTTTCAACATTTCTAACACAGTCTTCTAAATGTCTGCTCTACTGGTAACTAAATATTAATGCAGGAAAAATTAATAAGTTCCTTAAAAGAGTTTATAAGCACATCACATAAATTTCATAAATTTAAAAAATTTATTACTTTATTTATGAAATTTACTCAATAATCAATCACAAAAAAGAATTAGTATTTACACGTCTATTTTCCTTAAAATTTTAATTCGATATGGACGCTCATTCTTAATTAATTAATGACAGTTTTCAAATAAATCTCGCTCTGTGAAGTGCTCATATCTTTTGAACCTCTCACAGTAACTGAAAATGATTAAGGTTATTGAAATAATTTTCAATTTGAATATCGGAAGTCAACTTTTAATGTATTATCTAACTGAACAAATGTATTCTCTATTTTTGATGAT
Source organism: Nephila pilipes (assembly GCA_019974015.1). NCBI lineage: Eukaryota > Metazoa > Arthropoda > Arachnida > Araneae > Nephilidae > Nephila > Nephila pilipes. The sequence continues at coordinate 504,858 of BMAW01037466.1, forward strand.
TTAAATCGTTTTAACACTATTCCTTCCAGTATTTTTAAATTCAGATTTAAAAAATCATCGAAAATCATTTAAGTTATTTTCTCCATATGTTTCAGACTGAGATCCAAATCGGAAACACTTTAAGTTAGAAAAAACACTATCATTTTTACATATGTTATACGATTCATTCACCATAATTAGTCTTTAAGAATTGAGAAACATCTAATTAATATGTAATTGTTTCCTTTAACAAATGAAATTAAAAATATTTTTTGTGTTCATGTTAGTTGACAAAAACATAAAACGTAATTTGTACTTAAGAAGAAAAAAATTTACTCAAACAGAAATTAAATTTATAATGAATTAACTACAAAGAGTAAAGAACCGGAGAGGGGACATATTATTCTTGAGGTATTTTGACATCTGAAACTTTCATGTCATTTCCAGTTCCTATTATCCAACACTTACGGTCCAAAAAATCGAGAAATAAATCTACCCATTTAATACGTCGAATCTTCTTTTTATAATGGTGGAAGACAATGTATTAACTCTCATATTACAATAAAGCAGCAAAAACTAAAGATAAAACCAATTATCGCGCACAGGAGAATGTGTTTGGAATATTCGTTATTGCGTAATATATCTATTTTTATTCCTTCGTTACCTCGTAACTGCATTCGATCACCCATCCCAACATGTTTCTCTCAGTGTTATGCAGTAGAACCACTCTTAGATATACGTTCGTAATTTCATTACTATCACATAATGATTGCATATATATACGTATCATAATGAAACATAATGACGGCCATTTGATGATGTCTTCGTTGTAGCAAATGGCGGAATGTGCCAAAGGAAAAAAACAAAACTAAAAAAATTGGAGGTAGTTTGTACCGATGATGGATGTTGATAGCCCAGGAGTGATTAATGGCTCATCAGCAATGGTCAGCGATATGTCAGTTGATAGCGAACGGAATAAAGGCGTGTTGTTGTTAAGGTTTTAAGAAAGTAAAGGATGCTGCGAGGAGCACATTTACTCGTTACGGTTGGTTGTCAGTGGTTTAGGATTAAGAAGGTGCGAGAATCTTGATCGCTTGACAAGTTCCATAAAAAACAGAGGAAGCTTTTTTTTTTCCTTCTCACCTTTTCATTTTTTAAAGACGTTGCACAATGCGATAATGTGGATTTGACGATAATGCTTAGTGTCAGATCATCCATCTTCAATGTCTCGCGAAATGGTTTATCTTTCTTAAAAATATTAAAGAAAAAAGGAAGGGCTTGTTTCTTCAGCCTTTTCTAAGAGCAAAGACATTTGCTTATTTTTATTTGTGTTATTTTATAAATATACTATGTCTTATTTGAGCATATTTAAAAGTATAGGAATTGATATTTAGTTCGTTTGAATTAACTTCAGTTTAAAGTAATACAGTGAAATTGTTGGAAAGAATTAATATCCCTCTGGAGCTGCCCAAGGTCTATATCATTTACAGCCTCGGTTAACTGACGCACAATCCAATAACACCACGCCAAAAAAAGATCTTTAAGATTCAGATAAACTTGACGCAGACTCATTAATCCACATGTCCGTCTTATGAGCACCTACTGCTCTTCCTCCACTCGAAGTACATACAATGAGTCATTGATAACAAGTAAAATGTTGACTACAGTCCACTGACAAAGATAAATTCCTCATTTTCGTATACTCTTACTTTTCCACACATCATCAATAATTAAAAAGTTGTGTTAAAGGTAACGCACGACAATCCCTATTATTTCGAATAATGATTTAAACCAGAAACGAGTCTCGAGTCCCGACTTATCGACTATTGTGTGCGCGCAAGTGTGGATGCTATCTTGCTTCCACAATTCATTAAAATGCTAGGCAAGCTATTTTTTACTAAAAAAACTCAAGCCTATCTCTAAGTATGATAGGATTGCTGCTGTGTTATTTCAAATTTGCTTGACATTCAGTGTGTTGTTTTAAACCAACTCATTCGGTGCAAAGCCTGTTCGAAAAAGAAAAACAATTGATTTTTTTTTTTTTAATATCCAACAACAGAATCGCTTGATACTAATACCTACATATACTTTTCAAATTATATTTGTCGATACTTAATTCGTAGAGAAACATCAGTTTTACATCCCCACATTCTTTTATACGTTTAAAGGCCCTTTTCCTCAATTGTTTTCTGTATCAACGCTGAAAATGTTTTTACTTAAATTTGATTTCCTTTCGTTTGACATTTTGAAATTTTGATTCAAAATAAAATTTTCTGCAATTTCATGCAAATATTTTTAAAAGCTTTTTTCACCAAGTCTCTCTTACTTGAACTTATCTAAATAACAGTGATAAGTTATCAATCGGGAACCTCAGCCAGTACGTTCGCAGTGTCTTTTTTTTTACCAAGACCAAACAAACAATTTTCTTTTTTTTTTTAGCTTAAATTTAAAATAGATAACTGGTTTTTAACTTTAAAAAAGAATACCAGTAAGTTAAAGACACATTCTAAATCTCTTTAAAGAAGGACAATCACACTCACATCTTATTATTATTTCATACTTGCTGAATAGAGTGATTATTTGACGCTCGCTGTCTGCATTACTTGTTATTTTTCCTGTCATTTAAAGATCAGGCCCGGCCTTTTCTTTATTTTGCTGACATTATTCTAGTCATTTGACTATCAAGGTGACACTATTTACTCGCTTGTTTGATTGCAATTGAGCTTCTGCTTTGGGCTGTTATCTGGTCTGGAATAAGCTCCATCAAAAATTTATTTTCAGGGGGAGATTCTTATGTGAAGGACGTTTCGCAGAGAACTGATTTATCCTTATATAAGACTGGCAGTCATCCAACGTTTGAATTAATTTTTAATACTGTTCATATTAATATACTTTTATAAAACATCAGACTTTCCTATATTAAAATTACTGATGGTCTGAATATCTGGGAATACTTACAAGTGGACAATTTTAATATTCTTAGTAACAATTTAGGAGTATAAGGGGCCTAGCAAAAGTTAGAGGCCGATTAGGAATTTTTTTTATTATATAATTAATTGTAAGGATCTTAAAAGAACCTTATATGAATCTAAAAGACTTATAACTGCTAAATATTGATTCGTTATGTTTATTAATGTCTCCCTTAAAAACAACATTAGGGCTACAGGTTACCCTCGTCATTTTGAACCTTAGTATTGTGATACAGCTGCCAAATATTAACACGGTTCTACATGCAACACTAAGAAAATAGAAAATATGTTTGCAGTAATTCATAAGATGTCTCGGTGTTTCCCAATTAAAAATAATATCATCCAGTATTTTACAAAGCAATGTCCAGCCTTTGAAAATTTTCAGTAAGTAATTTTACATTTATGTGACTTAAGAATAATACTAATTTGTTTATAAATAAGATAATTTCTCAAATATACTAGCATAAATTAATTCAGAACCCGTATAAAATTTCCATATTATTCAAAAAATACTTTTATTTAACTAACATAACCACTTGAGCAATGAAATGTATAAATATTTTTTGAAAAAAAGTTTTCTATCCTTATTTTACTATAACCCTTCAATATGTGTTACGCAACGTTGAACCAAAATGCAGTGTAAATTTAGTGTATTTTCTATTTTAATATTTTGAAATATTTACTTTTTTTTTCTCCTAATACTTTTCAAAAGATACAGATGCATAATTTCTTTATTCAAAAAAATGTGTGCTAAAATCCACTACATCCTTTTTAATTCAAAGTGAAATCATAATTAACTCCTTTTAATGTAATTCCTATTATTTTGGTAGAAAAAAATCCTATTTTCTTTTTAACAGGTATGATTTAAACTAAATCACCGCTCTATGTTTCGATTTTAGTTATCCGTGTAAGGTCCTTTCATTGATTTACTCATAAAAATGTCAGTTTTTCTAATCCGATTTTTTTTTCGAATTAAAATACTGCCAAATTAATTGTTAACTCTTTGGTAAGCCATGAGATTTCCCTCGGGATAAGATATTGATTCTTACAACACGTACAGAGGAGCATTTTTCTTCCTAGCCTCAAAACTCTGTCCAGTTGTATGCTATATCCAGTTTCCAGTGAACGTTGTTTTGAACAGTGCATATGGGTGGTGATGCTCTTTTTATTTGCTGTCATTGCAATTTAGTGCATGAAAAAAAAATCATTGGCGAAACCAACAGGAAAAAAAAGAGAACGTGATAACAATGGAACAAAAATCAAACATTAAAACGTGTAGACATAGGCAAACCACTGAAAAATCCAATTGATAAGATGCAATAATAAAGCAATTTCTTCGAGTGATTTTTTTTTTAAAAAAAAGGATAGATTTACTCATAAAGAGCAAAATCTAATCTTTATTTCATACGAGATATAGTATTTTTTTTCTTTTCTTGCATTTCTAGATTATCCATCATTGTTCATTTTCAAAAACTTTAGTGATGAAGCAAGAATGTTATTGTGTCCGGGATTTTTTTTCCTGATCGTCTTATGAAGTGATGTTTATTGACTTTACGACTTAAATGTTCATTCAATTATCCGGCTAGAAATTCGATCTCACAATGATCGCTTCAATGGTACTAGTTGTATCATTATGGCTAATGGTTGTAGTTTTATAATGCACCCTTTTTAAAATCCTTTTACCCCCATTAATTCCTAAATGTACAGAAAATAATTCCTAGAACAAATACTCATTTGTAAAGCGGGGCTTATTTCTGGAAGAGATTTCGTGGAAAATGGTCTGTATCATTTCAAAAGAATAAAATCACAAAAAGTGTTGACACTACTATTTTAAAATGGTAATACGCAAGCTCAATTAGCATTGTTAAGTGACATTTATTAAAAGGCTTTCAAGGACAAAGGCAATATTCTCGAAATTGAATTTTTCTAACCGAAAGATTATAGCGTACAATGACAAGCACTTCCGATAATTAAATTCATTTGGTGACATTCGCTAATTATATCATACACAATAAAGCAAACTCTTAATCATTTTAAGTAGGTGAGAAGATTCCGACAAGTGCCGTTTTAAAATCTATTTCGAAAAAAAATTATTTTCAATAATTATTATGTAAAATTACATGTTCGCCTAATACTTGTTTTCGGTTTGTAAGACAACTTTCTAATTATGGTCGTTAATTTAAAACATTCAGTCTTAATGACGTACTAATAATCGGTTGTTGTATTTAGGAAAGACAGATAGCCTTTCGGATTAGCATTGGAACACAATAAGAAGCATCAAACGTGAATAAGATTCATCTGGGTCATTTTAAAATCCATTCGGTCTCGATTCTTTTGAAGATTTATTTAGATTAATAAGTAAAAATAAGAAAAAAAAATCATAAATCAAATAGAAAACTTAAGTAATTATCTTTCGAAAACACTAATTATTTAAGAAGGTTAAATTAATACCTATACTTCAATAAAAGGCATTTTGGGAACCAATTTCTAATTTATCTCATTTTGTTGAATTAATATGTATTGTGTTTTTTTTCCTTTGCTACTGCTTTGAATTTTTTGAAACTTAATAAGTAGAATGGGGAGAAGAAATAATTTTAAAGAGCCACCCTGTTGGATTTCATGTCACATACACTTATCTACAATGAATCTTAGAATGTCACAAAAAAAAATGATGCTAGATTGAAAACAGATCCAACAGAGAAAACACTTTCGCATGTCATTAGGATATCTTATCTTGAAAAATTATCTGTTTACAAATGCAAGCGTAGTTCGAGCAAATCTATTAGAATGACACGTGCATTAAAATTGAACTACTATCTGGAAAATTCACTGAATATTAACTCAATCACAAGTCTCAAAGTATATAATTTTCTCTCAAATCATATTTAAAATGCTCGTTTTCTTGTTTTATTAATTACTATTATTAGCTTTCATAATTATTTTTCTCGCTTTCTATTTAGATTCAGAAGGAAGTGAAGTCTTACTGTGTGAATTATATAAAACTTATTTGAGCTTAGATCTAAATGTTACATAAATTTTATCAACACAAGAACAAGAATAGCTCTGGAGAATATACGCAAATCTTATCGACACGTAATCAACGTAATCACGTGTTTTTCCCTTTAAATTTTTTAAAAGTTTCATTTATATTCAGTTTTTTGAAAATGCTGCGATATGTATCGTATCCTTATCTAGTTATAAGAATCATTTTTCTTCCGTCTTCATTTTTTTATAAAAAATGTTTTTCTTCTATATTTTGTGTCCTGAAGGAATCTCATTCTATGTGTATGTGTATATGTGTGTAAAAAGGTTCTTAGAATATTCAAATGATTTCTTTTTATTTTTTTATGCAGCAAGTTATCTATATCTTTAAATTCTGTCCATCAAATCTTAAAAAAAATATGGCTTAGGAAATGCATAGAAACATTCTCAAGGTTCTGTGTTTCTTATGAGTTTTTATACAATTGTTTCCGTGTTTTTTCTCCTAAACTTTTTACTGTTGAAAAGGAAGTGGAAGAAAGATAATTTTTTTACAATCTCGGTAAATATTCAAAAAGAATATTAAAATATAGGAGAAAATATTACTACATATTTCGGTAGACACCCTCAGGAAAAAATTAAAATATTCGCTTATTAAGATTTTTTTGCTTATCCATTACGCAAAAAATGGAGAAAAATTCAAATGATTTTTATTACATACCCAGTATTAACATTCATAATAATCAATATAACTTAGCACAGCTAAATATTTTGTTTTCATGTTGTATAATGTGAGCAAAAATTTGTGGGAAGGAATCCTATTTTCACTTAGAAGGGATTATTAATGCCATGTCAAAAAATGATTTGAGCCACATAGTATTTCCGTTATGAGGTTTGTTTACTTAAGCAGTATTCATTTATCCGAGTTTTCCCATTGTCAATATTTAGGAAAATACAAGGATCAGTAAATTTTCTCTTATTAAACTCATTTTATATTTGCGTAACAATACAATTCTTCATTGAATAGATTTTTAAGATTCGAAAGTCGAAAACTCATTTTATTTTATTTATTAAATTCCTATTATTAGCTCTATCTATCTATATCTATCTATCTATCTATCTATATCTATCTATGTCTATCTATCTATCTATATCTATCTATGTCTATCTATCTATCTATATCTATATCTATCTATCTATATCTATATCTATCTATCTATATCTATCTATCTATCTATATCTATCTATCTATCTATATCTATCTATATCTATATCTATTTATCTCTATATATATATATATATATATATATATATATATATATATATATATATATATATATCTTGTTCAAATTTTCTATCGTTAATAAAATACTTTTTATTCATCCACTCAAGTTCAAATACATTTTTTAAACTTGTAGTGGATGACACTTGATGTTGATACAGTTTTTTCTAATGTTAATTCATTTAACTGGGGAAAATGCAGTTTAACCAACAACTTGGAGCGATTTCAAAAATTGCCAAAATTCGCAATTTTTTTTTCTTTTTTTGGCTGAACGTTAAGTTCGTGAAATGGAACAGGGTAGCCATATTTGGCAACATACCACCAAATAATTCATGTCGCAAAGGGTGGTTGGGCTAAACTGCATTCCAACCATTTAAATTACCGGATGAATTAAGAAACAAGCCCATGCTTCTACTATGTCATTTGTTTTGCAATGGTAAATTTGGTAGAGCGTCGGCTTAGAATCTTCATGCCTTTTATTTGATTTTCAAATAATTAATTTTAGTTTTATATAGGAGAAAAAAATTTCTCTTGTATAACATATTCAGCAGGATATAAATTTAGGAATAAATACCGTCAGTGACGAAGCGTGTAGATCGCTGGAAAAAATTTTCTTTTGCCACTTAATATTGTGATTCTGTTATATGTATATACATATTTATATTAATTGTAATTATTTAATAAAAAGTAACTAAAATAAAAAAAATTCTCTGTTGACCTAAGTAGGAATTTATTTAATTTTTTTTTTTAATATTAGTTGTTAATTTTTATTTTGGTCTGAGATCATCTCATTAAATATTGATTAAAATCTACATTTTCAGAACAAATCAGCTCCTTTTCTGTCTTTCATAAGAATTCATTGAGAAGTCTCAATCGGCATTAAAATAAGATATTAACAAAATAAACTTTAGAAAGTAGTCTTAAGCACGATCCACAAAATTTAACAATAAACTAATTATTACTCGTTCTCTAAAAAAAAGGTGTATAAGAAATTGAGTATTTCAAAAGGACTTAACTATCAGAACAACGGACTTCATAAAATGTAATGAAATAGGTATACTAAGTTATTAATTATTAAATATACTTAGTTCTCGTCAGTTATCAATCAGAAGATTTTCATGGCATATTTTAAAAAGACGATGGAATTAATTTGAAATTAAATATTTCGAATTAACTTTTGCCATGATTTTGATTTGTTTTCTCAACTCAGTTTTTTTCCTATCCGTAGCGAAAAATATTGCAATGCAAAATATAATTATCATAAAATCCTATTTCGTTATTATATTTTATTAAAGATCAAGCTTATTATATATAACAACATAAGTGATTTTTTTAGTTTATAAAAAATGCATGCCCATATCTAACATGTTCAATCTTTTATACTTTCAATCGACTTCTTGGTGCAAAGAATAAAACGTCAAATAGAAATTTTAATTTCTTCTAGAACTGAAATATAAGTATAGTATGTAGCTTAACCACATGGCTAACAAGTTGTTCCGTAACAAGAAACACACTTTTATGATCTTATGCGATTTTCTAACAGCAAAAATTTGCTTTCTGTTGTCTTAATTGTTAGATTACAGAAGTCAGACGAATGGAAGCAAAGTTTTCACGATTTTGAATGACGTTAAATATTGCCTGTCCGTTAGAATGAAAGATAATTCAAAACTTTTGAAAATATTTCAAATAAAACAAGAATCGTCAATCATTGCAAGCCCTCACAAAAATTACTGTCAGCTAATCAATCATAAATATCATTTGTAAAATTAATGAACTGTTTAAATAAAGCTACATTAGAATTTTCTGCACTGCTAATCGCAACGGGGCACAATATTTTTAATTACAATTTAATGATTGATTGATTATTCAATAACGTCACTCTAAGATTTGATTGACTAATCGATTTTTTATTAGCATCACGCTTAGAAGCAACAAAAGAATTATTTGCGACAAACCTCGTCAATTTGAACCTCCGTCAAGAGACGAGGACGACACCTGATCTGGTACCCTTCCTATCCAACAGTCTACCCCACCCCATGGGAGGACTTGGGATCTCGATCAGCTTTTAAGTATATCAGTCCCACTACACGGTGGGTCTTCAGTGGCATCAGAGCTCGAACTCACGATTCGAGGAAATAACGCCAGGCAATGACGTACTAAGAAGCAGCACGAGGACTACTGGCAACGGACCTCTCAGTTTTGAGTCTCGGTCACTTAACAAGGATTGAAACCTGAGCTTCCTAAGCATCAGCTATGGCATACGACGGGTCACTTAGACTAGAACTCACAGTTTGACGGAAACAACGCTGGTCATGAGCTTGCAACCATGAACACTCTCGCCCTTGCAATTTAATGACGACAAAGGCATGTCAATTAATGCACACCTCATCCATCTTACAAATCACTGGCATTTTAATTAGTTCCATTCTAAGTAAAACGGAACATGAACATTTTACAATGTTTGTTTTGTTCAATTTACATCACTATAGGCAACAACAAAATAGGCAACAGGTTGGGGATCTAGTAATTTTGAGTCGATGTCAAAAACCTTTCGTGTTGGTGTATTATTTTTCAAATTTCCTTATCAAGAGTTACATGTAAATACAGTTGGATTTGAAATAAGGTGGGCTTGTTATTTTTTGGTAACTGTTGGGTCTTAAATCTATGATCTTCTGCTTACTTAACTCTGACTTTCCCACTGAGTTTAGTTTAGTTTTTATTAACGTCACACTAGAAGCAACACGAGGGCTATTGGCGACGGACCTCGTAATTTTGAACCACGATCAAGTGACGAGGACGGTTGAACTGGCACCCTCTCTCTTAACTTCCACACCAAGCCAACGTGAGGACTTTGGATCCCGCCAGATTTAAAGCGCTTCAGCCCCAGCTACACGGTGGGTCTTTAGCGGCCAAGGAACGAACACGAGACTGAACGAAAACCGCCGACCACGAATCCGAAGCCATGACCCCTAGGGTACCGCGGTCACGACTTTCCCACTGAATCTTCCAACATGTCGTTACAATGAACATAAAAACAAACCAATTCATTTTTCTTTAAATCAGAATATTCATAAAGTAAGTAAATAAACTCATTTTTGCTTGATGAAAAATAAATTAAAAAGTTGTAATTATTTACTTTTACTATTCTATCAACCCCTTAATGGATTTCGACCTTTTTAAACTTTAGTTTGACGTTTTCTAAGAAATTTTTTTCTTGTGGCCAGGTTATTTTAAAAACTCTTTTTCGTAACGCACTAAAAGCTTATCTTTTATTTTGAGATAAGTAGGAAAAAAAAAAAAAAAACATTGTTTAGATGTCAATGTAATTCTCGTGTACTTGCATAACTGCTTATATGAAATTATTACAAAAAAAATTGTAAAAAGGGAATTTTAATAAGATCAATCAATAATGAGAGGGAAATTGCATTTCTAGATAACTAAATACTTCTAGTTTGGAGGAGAAAACGATAACTTAATCCTCAAATCCAGACCTTTTTCAATCTATGTTTTATTTCTTTAAGAAAACAGCTTTACATTTATACTTCGTGATAAAAAAAAGTATCAAAAATTTTACCCCTCTTTCAACTAAAACTTATACTCTTGATAAAACTAATACTCTACTAGTATATCTTTGAGTGATGTGCCCCACGACAGTTCTATTATAGATTCAATATCAGAATCCGGTAATTTGTTTTGGACTTTTGTTTAATGTAAATGAATTCCTTATCTATTCTTCGTCACTGTTGATTAAGTGGGGGGGAGCAATCTAGGTCTAGCAAATGTTCTTTCACAGCAGCTGATATCTCATCTGGCAATACACTCACATCATACTCATTTCGCAATTCTTTTAGCTTTATAAAAGCTTTGTAATTACCATCTTCCACGCGAGATGATCACAATTTGAATTTCTTGTACTTTGAAAACAGTAAAAATGCTACATTATAATGCACTTTAAAACCAATGACATTGTTACCTTATAAGGTCAGGTTTAAAATATTCAAAAAAAATAAGAAACCTCACAAATTTTCCGCATCACTTTAATGAGACATGAATTGAAAGGCGAACCAAAAATTCTTTTTCGTGAGCCGGTACTGCCTAGGGATGACCAGCTTCTGGAAAGTTTATTAAATCCAAATTTCATTGTAATTAAACATAAAAAAACATAGTACTATACCTTATTGTATATAATGTAATTAATCACATAATCAAAACTTCTTACAGTCATAATAGTTAGAAGCAACTTATCAACCCATCGATATGCTGATCGTTATAACTGCATTAAATTAAATTCTCGTCAACACCAAAAGTGAATAAAAGTTCAATGTTATATTGTACTCTTTTTTCAATATTGTAATACATTTAAGATACTGTGTATTAAAATAAGTTTCCCTTAGGCAGCCGGGAGGCTTCCTATACATATGCCGTGACGTCTGCGGGCGTAACGTACGCCATCACGCAGGCGTGCAGCCGCGGCTCTCTATGGCAGTGCGGCTGCGACACCAGCCGGGACGGCATGCTGGACTCGCAAGGAGGCTGGAAGTGGGGCGGATGCAGCGCGGACGTCCGACACGGCATGAAGATGAGCAGGCAATTTATGGACGCTCGAGAGATCGAGGGAGACGAGAGGTCTCTCATGAACCTTCACAACAACAGGGCGGGTAGAAAGGTGAGTCGTGCAACTTAACACATTCATTCTAGCACTTTACTTTCATACAGCCTATATGATATTTTCCGAAAAATGGTCAATCTACGATGCTCAAGGCGCTAGAAAACCCACAAGAATACACAAATGTATTATCGTTGTTAGTAATTTGATCGGACTTATCTCCAAGAAACTTTCTTAATTTTACTATATTCTAAAGCAGTTATTGCAAATATCTGATCTCTTGAACATAACTGAATGATGCACTGATTGTACATTAAAGTCGCACTTAGAAGTAACATGAAAACTATTGACGACGGACCTCCTAATTTTGAGCATCAGTCAAGCGACGAGGACGACACCTGAGCGGGTACGCTACTCTCCTAATTTTTACACCATTCTAACGGGAGGACTTGAAAGCCTGGCAGATTTTATCATGCATCAATCTGCTACACGAATATACACTTATAATAGAACTGCAAATTTATGTAAGGAATAAGAAAATTCGGCACAAAAGACTAATAGAAATCATTTTGGTACTTTCAATACAATTCTCTTTACCTCAAGAAGCAAAAGTTACTGAAAAATATTTTCTTAGAATATTAAAAGTAAGCTTCAAAGTTTTTATTCCCTATTCTATCGCAATATCTGAAATAGGAAAGATATCGTAAAGTTCAAACTATTACTATAAGAAGTAACAGAGATATCTGAGTAAAATTTATTCTACTTATGAATTGATCCTTACATACATAGTTAATTAAAGTTATTCATGTTGATCTGTTTGGTTTCAGGAAGCCGTAGATTGAAGTAATCCGTAGTATGGGGGAGAGATTTAGGTCAATCTGCTGGGTTCTGCAATGACGCCTTCGAATGGTCAAGGAATATTGGATGACTATGGAAGGTGACAATGTAGAGAAGTCTTAAAAATTTAATTTTTATTATTCTTATCTTGATTATTTTAAGTAATGATTAAAACTTTACAGTATCCCGGGGTAATAACTAAAGCTTTTCGGTACTTCGGGCTACTTCAATCTACAGCATCCAGAAACCAAACAAATCAACATGAATAGATGTAATTTACAATATTGTTTACACAAGGATCATTAAATATGCAAAATAAATTATATCTAGATATCTCGGTTACTTCTTAGAAATAATTAAAATTTTACGGGACCCACTCGCAAAAAAGCTAGACCTATTAACCAGTTTTTATTTAACAAAATTAAACAAAAATATGAACATTTTATTTCCTTCCTTCTTAGTATCATCGTTAATATCCATATTTAATGTATGAAAATTTATTATACATAGATATCAATATTCCCTTTTAAATTTTCTTTAAATAAATTAAAATGTTATTCTTTTTTTAAAAAAAAATATATAATACATATGTTTGATGGATGCAACCTTGATATGAAATTAATATCCTTCTTTGAGAGCGTGTTTTAGGTGTAATTCATTGATTTAAAAAAAAAAAATGCTCAAAAATCGTTTCATCTATCTTTGATCTATAAAACGATCAAGATTGCTTCGGCTGAGGACTTTTAAAGCAACAACTATGACTCTTCTTCGTTTTAAAAAACTCAGTAACCATTAACCCTACACAAAGGTTTCATTTTAAAAGTTCAAACAAAAAAGAAGCGCTTTTAATCCAATGTGAAATTTTTCCGATAAAATAGCAAGTCTAGCATTATTTCATGTGATATGTTAAGAGGAAAATAAATATTTTATATGGAGATCTAAATCTATTGTTGCAGGTTATAGATTAACAAAAAAAAAAAAAAAGCAAAATTAACGACATTAAAAAAGGTACTTTTCGAACACGAGATCCAATTCCGAGAATAGAATCATAAACAATGTCAATTCAATAAAATTTTACCTCTCCAGATTCTTATTCTGAATTAATACCATAACTAGATGACGTATAAACATTCTGCTTCCTGATAGGTAATTCGAGTAGCAGGTTTGAAAGTTTATAGAGCACGATCATTGCTAATACTTTTTGGCACGCATTCTAATTTTATTACTTGTTATCAAAACAAGACTTTCTTTTTCAAAAAAAAGATAAAAATAATTTATACTTCTATTTTTCCCCCTTCTACAGCAGCTATGTAAGTTTTTTTTTGTCAACTTTTGTTTCGATTATTTACTGCGGTGGAAAAAATAAGTTCATTTTTCCTCATGACATTTTACAGTCTCCAAGCTATTACAGTGGTTCATTTTCTCGTGACAGCAAATTTTATTCGATTCTTCGATCGAAGGAGGTAGTAAATAATTTTTGTTTCGAAGGTAATCTTCGCATTGTTGTAAATTATTTCACTTGAAAATACGAGATGGGGTATCACAAAGTTTTAATTATTTCTAAAAAATAACATATATGTCAGGTTTAAATTTATTCTGCATATCAATTGACCTGTTGTGAATTAATGCTATTAATAATGTTGATTAGTTTGATCTGATGAAGATATAGTTAGAAGTAAGACGCAGTATCGTAAAGTTTATTTTCCCAAAAGGTATTGGAAAAATTTAACTCTTACTCAAAAATAACCGAGATAGAGACTTAATTTTTATTTCTTACTTAGCTACATAGTCACCATCCAAAGTTATTCATTTCTCCCAGTGTTTCTTGACTTTTCGAAGTTCGCCATTATAGAACTCACACACATAGCCATTTATCTTCTCTTTTCTCTTTTCTAACCTTCGACTTCCCAAAACCAAACAAATCAGCTTGAATAACCGTAATTTATAAAATTATGCACATAAGAATCAGTTATTATGCAGAATAAAAATCATCAAAGCATCTCGATTTTGTTCATAATACTTAATACTTTACGGCAACCACTCGTATATACATGAAATAAAAAAAAATATATTAAGTTTCCTCCTTCTCTGTCCAAACTATTCAAATGAGATCAACATTACACACTAATGTTAAATTTTACAATTATAAAGAACAATTAATATCAGTATAAGCAATATATTTAATCATTCAGGATGGTTAAAATTCAAAATGTGTTAGTATTAAAAAACATAAAATAAAATATATCTATTTTACTTATTTCATTTTTCCTGAATTAGCAATTTCTATTTAAACCACTGTTATTACATCTAATTATGTTGAAACACGTAGTACTTGATTCATTAGGTAGTATAGAGAAAATTCTATCAGCTCAGCTGTGAGAGACAGAACTTTTTATTCAGAGACTTCGTAGCGTAAGTATGAAACAAGAGATTTTATCTAAAATGAGAAGTCTAATGCAATTTATCAGGTTGAGATAGAAAGCTTTAAATTTACAGAATATTTATTCTTTTGGCTTAGAAAAAATGAAAATTTTATATTGATGTATTTTTTATATCGCAAAATACAATCAATATAATACACTATCATAAAAACAATCATTTTTTCAGGTTGAAATACAATCATTAGTTCGCTTATCTAAACAATATTTGACAACAGTTTCGTTCCTTTTTTGAATATATAACTCTTCTAGATATATCCGATTCAACTGTTTAATAACACAAGGGCCTCCTTCATGAACAAAAAATCCAAACTCTGTGGTCTTTTAGATTAAATTTTCAAAATGAAAAAGGAATAAAAAAAAATAGTGAATAAATTTTTAGCAGTTTTCTCCCAACAACAGTTCCTCCTCCAGAAAAAAATAAATTTCATTTACGAAAAATAGAACTTCAAAAAGGTAGCATAGTTTATGTACCTTGTAGCCAAGAACGCCTTTTTAAGGAGTTCCATAAATAAATTTAATAGCATTTGAGGTTTCCGAAATCGGGATCGCTCTCTTTATCTGCCACTCCTTTCTATGTCCAGAAAGTTAGGTGACATTCGACACCCTTCATTAAACTCAAAAGAAAACACGTCACATCTTTTCAGATTTACGTCGTGTTGACCTTCAAAAGGTGAAAAGTGAAAATAGTGCGAAATTCCTTCCAAGAATATGCCTTATTTTTATACATAGCTCAAGCATTTCTCTTTGGTACTTGCATACCAAGGAGAAAGTAATAAAGAACTCGCCATCTCCCCCTCCCACAAATTTTTTTTTCACAAGTTGCATAAGAATGTGATACAGTAAGTATGATCCTTTTATTCCCGAAGATATATATATAGGGGGATTGCAAAAGCTCGTGACCGTTTTGAAACCAAATTAAATACAACATATTTTCATTTTAAAAAAAAATAGTATTCATTAATCGATAATATACTCTTCATCATTTTCTGTAATTTTATTTCGAAGTCTTGAAGTTCCTTTTTGGTAGAAACTGATCGGTTTCTTTTCAAAAAAAATCATAAGACAGGGTTTTTTTTTTTTTTTTTTGCCATTTGAATTATTTTGCAATGAATGAAACAGAAGAAAATCTTAAAGGCAATGGTCAGAAGTGTTGGAGGATTTTCCATTTCAAATCCCAAAGTTTTTGCAGTGCTTGTTCAAAGACACGTGTCTAGAGTTCTCATGGAGAAAGATGCTTTTCGATTGACAAATTCGGACGTTTTGTTGGAATTCAACATTCAGTTGAGGGAGTTGCTCGCTATACATTTCCGCAGTTATTGTTTGACCATGTTGAAGAAGCTTGTAAAAAATAATTCCTCTGCAATCCCACCAGACACTTAGCAACAATTTCAATGAATGAAATTCAGCCTTTGACACAAATTCTGCTCTTTCGCTTTCATGTTTTCAGATTTTGTTATGTGCAGCCAATTTTTCATCACCATCTATGACTTAATCAAACAAAAGTTCGTTTTGTTTAATAATTTGACTATAGAGAAACATCAGCACAGTCAAAAGAGTACACTTCTACCGCCTTTAGAAATCGAACACGAATTTTTGCAATCACAAATACTATGTATCATTGATACTTCCGGTTGTTTTTAATGGGAATATCTTTTATTCAACTATTTTTCATTTCCTTCATTTTTAAAATATGAAATAATTATGTGAAATGAAAAAAATAAAATTTTCAAAAAAACGTATTGAAAAATTGATTAATTTTGGCAAAGTTTAATTGAAATCGGAATGCTTATTCAATAATTTTTCCCATTTTTCTCAGGAAAAATATTTGCTACATTTTTATTATGAAATTTTGACTGAAATTTTTGAAACAATTTCGCAACATGAGAGAGAAACCTGTCAATTTAACAATATTTACTGTTACTATTTAAACGAAGACGAGAACACTGAATATCAAATTGATCGATATTAAGCTTCAACCTACTTTATTTTTATTGTAACGTACTTCTTTCATTATTTAATTCTACAACCATCTTTAAATCTAATTAAATAGTGAATAAATAAATAAAAAAAACTATAATTGATAATACGCAAAAGCAGACCAAAACAATTTAATCAACCAAAGAATATATATAAATCGCTCTCTCTTGAATTCCTCTTAAATCGGTTAATCTTGGTTTAGATTCAAATAAAGCCTTAGCGTACCAAATCACTCGTTCTGATTCAAACACTTCTTGATTGTAGCAGTATCTTAGTACTTTAACTAAGTTTCGCTTCAATCCATAAGATCAATTTCGATGCTTCATTCTAAATTACAAATATTTATCAGCAAGTCATTACCTTTTATCTCCCTCTTCTTTCTTTCAATTCTATTTTATTTCTGTATCACTATCTCTAATTCAATTAATTACACTTTTTTTTTTCTCCATCTAATTTATCTGATTACTTTTCATTTTGGTTGGGAAGAAGCTGTAATTCTATGCAATTCAAATTACCAAAAAAGGTCTCCGGGCTTACTGGAGAGAAAATCGCGAATAACCCGACGTCACAGTATCTTTTAATTCATCTATATTTATAATATAGTAAATTAAAATTTTAAACTGTAAATATTAAAAAGCATCATCATTGCATGCACAAGTTTCAAATTTATTGCGATTGTATTTTTTTTTTTATTTCATACATCTAGAAATACATCACGTATCAATATATTGCATAAAAGATATTTCTAAAGTACGAATTGAAACATTTTGCTCTTCTTGAGCGTGGAGTTTGAGTTATTGTAAAGAATATTTAAATGTGACGCTTTTCTGTACACAATACCAGATTTTACAAACAGAACACTCATTCTAGTAAGTTCTTGGATACATTAACAAAACTTTTCACAAACCTACTCTTTTACTGTTTTGAAATAATTTATTGTTACATTTTATGGGAATGTCGAAGTTTTTTACTTTGTCCTTTTCTCAGAAATACTCCGGGAAGTAATACATTTAATTTTCCAATATTGATCATAGCAATATCACACAATATATTTATTTTAAACAGAATTTAAGAAACACATCAAATGGTGATTACATAACGTATGAAAATAAATTCATAAATATCCCTAAATCAGAGGTAAATATTTTTTTTTAATATCATTGATAAATTCACAGGGACGGAGCCTTGTAATTCTGAGCTACAGTCGTATGAAGATATCTTACACGACAACTTATTTAGTAAATGCTTAATCATTGTTAAACGAGATTTTAAGACGTCAGCATTTAATTACTGCGCCAACACATAAGGCAGTATAAGCATAAAACCAGCAAACTCCCAGGCGAGTTTTTCCACCGATAAGCATTACGTGGAAAAAAAAGAGAACGTTGCATGTTAAAATTCAATTGGAAAGATTTAATTTATTCAAATGAAGTTTGATGTGTGAAGTACCAGCTCATGTGTCCTCAGCATCAGGACGCACTTCGAAATAGCTACATATGTTTCAAGTG
This sequence comes from Nephila pilipes, assembly GCA_019974015.1. Taxonomy (NCBI): domain Eukaryota; kingdom Metazoa; phylum Arthropoda; class Arachnida; order Araneae; family Nephilidae; genus Nephila; species Nephila pilipes. The sequence goes on from BMAW01037466.1 coordinate 523,436, forward strand.
GTCAAAAGTGATTTATAGCGAGACACAAGCACACATATCTAATAGTCTTACGAAACCGGCTATAAGTGTATATAAAAGTTATGTAGATAGTTAAACTATGAAAATTTTACACTATATGCACATCAAGCCCCCTTTTAAGGTAAAAACTACATTGAAGAAGATAGAACTAAACTCAAACGGAATAAGAATTATTAAATTACATAAAACATTGCAAATTTGCTTGAATTTCTCTTAACTTATAATTTTTTAAATTAATCATTCAATGACGGGGTATTCAAATATAATTATATAAGCAAACGCAAAATGCTGATATAGTATTGGGAAGAAAAGGTTATCAATGTATATCCTTTTCTTAACTAACATTTCCTGAATAAACCGTAAAAATGTGTAGAATTTAATGAAATCCAGAAGTATTTAATTTTTTTTATCTATTAGATACACACTCACACTGAGCACTTTTTCAGATATTAATAGATATCTTACATCAGTGTTTATCGATCATTGGACTACGATCCCGTACACAGAACCAATAACAAATATTTAGGCCATAGAGATTTTATGAATGAATCTCTCTCTCTCCCATATGTATTAGGGTGAACTATATTCCTGTAAGAGATGTTATTCAATTTATTTTAAAATTTATAACACAGCACATTTACAAGACTTCGTCTTTTATTCTAACAATAACACTCGAAACTATTTTTCTTGAATCAATTTTTGTTCTTTTTCCGTTGCTGTATGCCAAAAAAAATCCATTCTTCAATGAGTTTCGGGGAGAGGAGATCAAGAGCTCTAACTGAATAGCTGCTCTAACCCCTATGGCTTCCCGCGATTACCTGAAATGAGGAAGGTAATGATGGACAACCTTTTGACCTTTCAACTTTCCCCGGGACTCTACTCCAGAGTCCCTTATTGTAAAAGCCATTCAGTTCACCTCCCCACCCTAAAATATTACATTCAGAGGGGAAAAGCAGTACAGTCCTTACATTGTTGCTACTTATGGTCTTTGAAAACCCACGGGTAGGGGGCATTTTTTTTTTCTTTCCTTTATTTAGCATAGGGATTAAGTCTTTTGATGTATCCTACATCCGCAAAAAAAAGGAGTCCTCCGAAATTTGATTCGATGGTTCTGTTTTGGTCAAATATAAAGACAAGTATGACTGACAAGATCTGACATCTTTGGTTTTGTAGGCTGTCCAACACAAAAAAAGGGATTTGTTCACCTTATTTTGAATAATCTTCTGGAGATGAATGGATAAGTAAGCGGAAACGTTAGCTGTCACAACGTGTTTTATGAAAGTTAAATCGAAATCGCTCGTAACAATGAATCTATTTTGAATGTTTGACATCCTATTTGAATATTTTGTCAGTGCTTGTTGAGTGAATGTATATTGGGTGAAACTTTTTAATCATATTCAGAACACGATAAAAAAGAATAGAAGCGAATGGTTGAAATTGAATGCAAGATGATTGAAAAGAATCGGAACTGAAAGCCAGTGAAAAAATATTGCTTCTTTGTGACAATGTTATTAAAGTAAAATGACGGAAGATCAGAATATACAAATGGGGGGAAAAAATGTAGAAAAATAATGGCTTAACAACTCTTTATTATAAAAAAGAGTTTTTAAAACATAATTTAAATATAATAAATTACCGTTTTTATCTTGAAGAAGGACACATTATTTCTTGTATAATCATTAAAATATTTTTTAAGAACATGGTTATAGCATTGGTCCATGTAGTAAAAATAGCTTTTTTGCTATGGCATTTACATTCAATGTTATATAACTACCAATTAATTTGATAATGTACATTATAATTTATTTTATTTAGATATATTATACTTTCAACAATATTTATTTTATGTGCATTGCGAAAAAAATTAATCTTTTCTAAATGTGCCTAATCTTATTTTTTTTAGTAACTGAAAAAAAAAATCACTGACATGAAATTATTTAATATCAAATAATTTCATAATAAAAGTAATGCCAAATGCTGCACCTATTTTTAATATTTTTTAATTATTCCATCTATCTGATAAATAAAATATTTTTATCTCCCACTATAAGCAATGAAATATAATAAAGAGTATTTAAGTTTTTAAGTTTAAGACAATTCAATTGACCTCATTCTTACTTGGAAGACCACTTTCACTTTTACTATAGCAGTTATTTATTTATTTTTTTAATCTTTGCAAATCTAAGGCGGTCTTAATCACACAGTTTTACCCCTAATTTCTTTAAGATTAACACCGATTTCTGTTCGATCGATCGAAATTTTAGAAATTTTTCCGGTATTTCCTGTTTGATAGAACACTATATAAAAAACTAAATTGGGAGAGGGGGACTGATATTTTATTCTTCACCATATATTAAACGCTGTATATCATCTCTTCCTTCTTTTATAATAATAACAGGGGATAAAATTAAATTATAAACGTCTGAGTAGATAACAATAGGTTGAACATTTCATTCAAATTCAAAACATTATATTTTTCAAATATATATCATATTGATAATTAATATTTCATAATTTTCAAAGACACTTAATATATTATAAAGAAAACTGCTTTGATAACCATCTTTTACAACTTCAAAGAAAGTCTATAGATGATTTCGTTATGTTTAACTCTTTATCTATTTTCCTTTGTAGGCAGTCCTTAATACAGTCCAGACAGAGTGCAAGTGCCACGGTGTCTCCGGTTCCTGCACCATGAAGACATGCTGGAACACACTTCCACCTTTCGGTAAAACAGGGGACTACTTAATGCGCCGGTACCACGAAGCCAAAAGAGTGATCGCATACTGGGGTCCATCGAAAAACACCATTACGTCTTCAAGGCGCAACAGGCCTTTGTTCTTAAGGACTCGAAAATCAAAAAGGCCTCACAGAAAACCCAGGCCGAGAGATCTGGTGTATCTAGAGAAATCGCCCAATTACTGTGAGGCGGATCCTTTAAAAGGATCTACAGGTACATCAGGTCGACATTGCAACCGGACTTCGAAAGGCACAGATGGCTGTGACCTTATGTGTTGCGGTAGAGGATACAATACACACCAGTATACTAGAACTGCCCAGTGCAATTGTAAGTTTCATTGGTGTTGTTACGTAGACTGCCAGTTATGTACAGAAAGGACAGAGATTTACTCGTGTAAGTGATATAGCTGGACGTTTCAGTTTTTCCTAGAAGGACGAGTCATGAGACTGGAATTAGAACAATTTTTCCAAGGACAGTATCTTGTGGTTCTTTGTGTATATTGTAAGCAAATTTATTATAAAAATGTGTATAATTTAATGAATTTTGTGATTATTGTGAGATAAATTCTTATATTTACGTGGCACTTAAAGCAACAAGAGATCTATTGGTGATCAGGCGAGTAATTTTGAAACACGGTTGGCACAAGGACGATCGTGTATCCCACACTCCTAACTTCTTGACCATTCCAAGGTGAGAACATCGAACCTAGATAGGCTCCAAATGCCTCTACAATATAGTCTTTAGCGGTAAACCCATGACTCGACAGATCACCTCTTAGCTACCTGAGACACGTGATTTTTGGGGGAACTTTAATCCGCAATTCCAATTAAGCGTCAAAAAGAAATTTCAGTACATGGATAAATTAATTCGACATAACAAAAAATACAGTTCATTGAATAATAACCACAAAGCCTAAATTTGCAACATAATTACTATTTGGAGAACTTTTGCGGAAATCAAATGCGAGATGTATTTATTATTCTTGTGTGTTGGCATCGTACTATTGAAAAAATTCTGTATTTCATTTAAAGGCATCTTAAAATTTCCTTTCAACACGCTGAAAGACAAGGAATTTAAAAATAAGAAATTGTTATCTTATCTTGTATTTTATTGCAATATTCGTAATTAGCAAACTATTGCAGAATTTGAAAACTTTGCTTCCTACCATTTCCATCAGACACTAATTTAAACTCACTTTTGGTATTCATTTCTTTCATTAAAAAATAATACTGATGTTTTCAAAAATTGAAAAACCAATTTCATTGACAACAATTGAGGTTTAAAATGATTTAAGTTGTCAAAGGGATTTATAAGAAATACATTTTTTCTGCATCAAAATAACATAACTTTTATTAAAATGAATTGGTTGTTGATCGCTCTCCCGGCTGTCTATCTGCCCGTAATAAGTTTCTTTCAACATATAACCAAATACGATTCACAATTATGAATAACACGGTCAGGTAACGATGCCGACACTCGTAATGGTAACCTACAATTCACATCCATTTTACGCCAATAATTGATCGTTTATTAATATCATACTTACAAGCAACACGAAGGCTATTGGCGTCGGACCTCGGATTTTGAATTTCGATCGGATAAGTACAACACGTAAGCTGGCACCTCCCTCTCAAAACTTCCGTACCACACCTTCGGGAGGACTAGGAGTCTCGACGGATTTAATTGCATCATCCCCACTATATGTAGGGTCTTAAGTGACATCAGTGTTCGAACCCATGATTCGACAGAAACAACGCCAGCCATTAACTAGCGACATTGACCACTCGGCGCTACCACAACAGCTCTTTTGAATATAAATATCGCATGATTATATCCGAATATTTTGCTGTAGAATGTAGTTGAATGCATAAATACTGCTTGAAGTATTTATCCGTTTTTGCAAATCACAGATTAAGTTTGATGTGATGGTGAAGCTCAATGGCGCAAGAAGTAGATATGGCAATGCTGCGCCCAACAGGGTGAAACTGCTCTGGATGTTTGAAAATGAGAGACAAGAAGTAGGGTCGAAAATAAGGAAGGATCACTTTGGTAACTGGGTGGCGCGTCACCCATGCTTATCTAAGACAGTAAACTCCATGGGCAAGAAAGAGATCACGAGGGTCCTTCGGGTTCCTGATGCCCAGACCTACCAAAAGAAAGTAAGTCCCTGAGGACCCGACTAAGTTTGAAATTTTGATTCATATCTCGCTATTCTTAAAAATATTCCAACAAAGATGACAGAATGCTTTTTATACAAGGATGAGGGAAAAATCGTAAGATTTTTACGTACTTTTTTGATTATCACCCAGGAAGTTGTAGCTGATTCCTCGCGAACGGACTGTTCGAGAGGTGAACTCTTTTCACATTCACTTATAATTAAATTACCAGATCATCGCGATGCTATAGAAGCCCAATAAATGAAGGGTTTCAACTTGGTCTTCTGTTTTGCTCCTTTTTACATACTTATTAATTCAATTGGGCCATGAATGCATCTTAAATTTAAAATTGCCAACAAGGATTATATTTTGTATCAAGAACTACAGAATTACATTGGAGAAAAATTTAATTTTCCTCGAATTGTATGCACTATAATCTTAACTTTCCTTCTTCAAGCATCTGAAGTAAATTCAAAAAGGTCAAAAAAAAATCATAATAAAATAAACCAATCGATTACACAAAATAGAACCACAGTTCATTTTTGCATCTTGAACCTTGATTACGGTTTCTCAAAATACATATTTGTAAGGGTAGAAAGTAATCTAACATTGACGAGTGAATGAATGTTATTGGCGCAAGTGCCCAGTGTGGCTATGCTGCGCCAAACAATATTTAACAGAGGTCAAAAGTGAAAAAATTGAAAAACAAAAATTGATTGCCAAGAAGAAGGGTCGAAAGTAGAGAAGGATCGCTAGGGTAACCCGGGGATGCGTCATCCGTGTTAACCAAAGACAGTAAACCTCAGAGGAAAGAAAAAGATCACAAAGGTGCCTCGGGGTCCCAATGCCCGTTCTTACCAGAAGGAAGCAAGTCCCTGAGGTCCCCTGATACAATCCCCAAGAGCAGGATGCCCAGCTCTACCCCCCAGACACTGGGTACCCAATTTAGTCGCCTCTTACCACATGCATGAGCTACAGCGGGACTATTCTGTCATACCTGGTCACCACACGGATCCTTACATTGAGGAATTGATAGTATTCATATTAGTCATGCTTAATGGAAATCAATCTGCTTCGAAAATTCAGATCAAAAATTTTCCATAAATATTCCACGAGATTTCTACACCCCCATTAGTCTATTGTCCAATCCAAAAACATTTAACTCACTTTTGTCAGAAAAGAAATAACTTTTTACCAGAGTTCTGAGCTTTCTTTCACGAGTTTTGTCATGAAGTACAATTGCAATTTTCGATTCTTAAATATTGCTTTTCATACAATTTGGCTGTAGAAACTTTTACTGACTACTTGCATTTCAAACTGTACCTCATTTTTTTAAAATTCAACTGTTAACCCTAAAAGCACATATTTTCGAATTTTTCTTCGAGAAATCGCCATCGACAGAGGTAAGTAAAGACAATCGAGCCTGGGAGCGGAGTATTATGCAGTATTTTAGAAGCCATAAACTTCTGAATAATTGACTTCACAGCAGAACAAGTTTGCCAATTAATAATGAAATTTCTTAAGATGCTTTTTTGTCTTTTATAATCAATTTTCTTTCAATATAACAGGTTTCATTAGACTTGCACACAACCCATATCAAAATTTTTTGTTGTCAAATCTGAATTCTATCAAATCATCGTAGATATGCCTAGTTACAAGTGATGTCACTTATCGACAAAGTACTCGTTGATCTAATCTCAAAACACAAAAGTGTGTTAGCTTTTGTTTCAGAGTACTAATACTTTTTACTTATACTGTATCAAAATACCAAACTTTAGTTTTCTTTATATTTGAAAAACAATTCTATAATTATTCAAATTTTTTACCCCACATTCATGTTTAAAAATGGTGGTGTTTTTTTATGTTCCATTTCGAGGTGGGTTTTTTTTTTTTTCCTATTAATTTTCATATTAAAATCATGGTTTCTTTCCCAAAAGCATTCTTATGCGAATACTTTCTACACTTAGTGTAAATTCGGTTACGAATCAATGTGTTTTTAATTTATCACAGTATATTCACGTGTTTAAAAAGTTAATACTGACAACATTACAACGTTTAAAATCCAATTTCACGAAACACATTTCAATTTATCTTTAGAAAATATTTAATTTACTCTGAGTCCCATACCAACTATTATATTATAAAATGTATTTGAATATATATTTTATAAAGTACATATGAAACAAAGAAAAACGAAGCGATTCGTTTGTATACTTAAAAAGAAATTAATTAACCAAATTATATCGAACTAAATTTGACGTTTATTCTAAGAATAACAAAAAGTATATATTCTAAAGAAAATTTACTCAAGTCTGTGACAAGATGTAAAGTAAATTGCAAAAAGTACTCAATACGTATGGAAAATGTTAATTGAAGTAAAACTAATGAATACAAAGGAACATACCAATCTGGTACTTTAGAATACAAATTAAAAACTAGCTTAACTTTCAGCATGTCTTTCCACGCACAGATTATCGGTGCTGATTATTAAAATCACTCTAAAAAAATCACAAACACCTTCTATAACATCATCACTTTTCTCTTTCCCCCCTTTTTATTTGTTCTGTTTTATTAACGTCGCACTAAGAGCAACACGGGTGACGGACCTCATAATTTTTTTCCCCTTCTTTAGAACACCTAACTCCAATACAAAACATTCCATAAGAAATCTTTTTGTTGCCATTTAACGACAGAAAAGAAATCAATAAAATGTTATTCGTTTTTAACAAATATCGTCTGCATTTTATAAAAATAATTAAGCATATGAAAATCAGAATCACATTATCGTTCGCATTTAATACATCATGCACAAATTAAACATGTTATCTGTCACGAATAATTCCAACAGGAATTTAACACAGATCTTGTTTCGTTCACACTGTTCATTAGTATCATTCAAGATTACAATACCGACAATTCAATGAAACAGCAGCGGTAAGTACAAAATTTGACTGTACTAATATGTGAAATAACCAGGATATTAAGCACTTAAGAGACACAATAAGAAGGTCAAAAAAATAAGTTGATTTGCAAAATGTCATCCTCATTCACTTGTTTACTCTTTAAATGACTGGTTTTATGGTATTTAGACTGGACCATTCCACTTTGAGCAGCGATTGCTTGTTAACGTAGCACCAGGAGCAATACAGGGGTTATTGGGGACGGACCTTGTATTATTGAACCTCGGTCGAGTGAAGAGGATAACTCTTGAGGAGCAACTCTCTCTCCAAATTTTTACATCGCCCCGACGAAAAGACATGGGGACAACTGATCCCAAGTGTGTCAACCCTGTTACACGACGGGACGAAAGAAATGTCGACCGCAAGCTCGAAACCATGATCACTCAGCTACAGTGGCATTAGAGCAACATGAGAGCTATTGGCAATGAGTGAGTGAATGTAAAGTTTATTGGCGCAAGAGCCAGATATGGCTATGCAGCGCCAAACAAGATTAAACTGTGGTCTAGACGTGAAGTTGAAAAAAAAGGTAAAAATGGTTGACAAGAAGGAGGGTCGAAAATAGAGAATGATCGCTAGGGTATCCCGGGAGGAGCTATTGGCAATGGTCCACATAGCCCAGAATCACGGTCAAGTGATAAGATTTCCAATACCTCCCTTTGCTCATACACCATACAGAGTGAGATCTTTGAATTCTGTTTAACTTAGAAATGCTTAAATTCTCACAGTCCATTTGACAAATTTTAAATGGAACCAGGACTAGAACCAGACTCAACTGGATCATTGGCTATCACGCATTCGTGACGACAGCGGTTCTGTATTAACAATAATTGACAGAGGTCTAATATTAAGTTCGAAGGAAAAATTTGTAAATTTTGCATGTACGGCGCATTTACAACACGAGGCTCATTAGCAATGAGCTTCGTCAATTTGCACCAAGGTCAATTGACACTTTCGGGTTGAGCTATTAAATCCGCATATCTCCTTCTGAATTGAATGGTTTGGGTACTTTTTCATAACTTGGAAGATATGTATTTTAATATTTATTACAAGCTTCAAACTGTTCTTATTCATAACTGACTATTTATATATATAAATGTACTAAGAATTAAGATCTAATGAGAAATTAATGAAGCAGGTTTTAAATTTTTTTAAAAAAAATTCCGCATAAGGAAACATCTTAATCAAATTCGGATAATTCTGACAAAGAATCACTTTTCCAAAATCACCTGCATTCGATAAATTAAAAATATTTCAAGAGACGTAAAACACAAACAACACCGGTAAAAAACGAGTTTTTTAAACATGAATTTTCTTTCTAACTTCACGCTAAAAAAAAGTTTATATAACTTTTAAGAGCGGAAGGGAACATTTGAGTCAAATTTAATTCTTTAAATAATTAGCTTTAATCATTTTTTATTAATTATAGTTAAATTATCTTATTGTCATCCCAAACAATCTTGTATTGAAAATTTCAGCTCAATTGAGCGTTTTAAAATATGAAAAAAAAAAAAAAAAAGCTTTCAAAGTTTTGACCCGAAGTCACAATGCGAGTTAAAGAAAACCCATTAATAAATGTGGCTAACGAGCTCCCATATTTGAATTTTGATTCTCGTATTTTTGTTTGGTGTTGCTATCTATAACTTTTCTTGAAATTAAAAGGTTCGCAGAAAATATCCGAAAAAACCGCGAACGGATATAGTCGGTACATAAGTAGCTTAGAGAATTTTAAGAGTTGGCTCCGAGAGACTTAGTTCACATCACCGAGTGAGTGAGTGAGTGAATGTAAAGTTTATTGGCGCAAGAGCCAGATATGGCTATGCTGCGCCAAACAAGATTAAACTGTGGTCTAGACGTGAAGTTGAAAAAAAAGATAAAAAGTGGTTGACAAGAAGGAGGGTCGAAAATAGAGAAGGTAGAGTATCCCGGGAGTGCGTCACCCGTGTTTACCAAAGACAGTAAACCCCATAGGAATGAAAAAGATCACTAAGGTGCCTCGGGGTCATGATGCCTGTACTTACCTAAAGAAGGAGAGTCCCTGAAGTCCCCTGATATAACTAATCCCCAGACGCTGGGTACCCATTTTAGTCGCCTCTTATGACATGCATGAGCTACAGTGGGACTATTCTGTCATTCCCGGTCACCACACGGGTCTCGCATCACCGAAAAAAGGCAACCCGAGTGACGACTGGTCTTAAACCTCAAAGTATTAACATAAGCGACATCCGGGCATGTTCTTTTTATGCTGTACCATTCTAACTTGTAAATAACTATTCTTTAATAACTAATATTTATTTTGCGATGATTTTATTTTAATGATTAAACTTTTATTTTTCATTTTATATTCCAAAAAAAAAACTGATCTTCTAACATATTCAATTATTGATCAAAAGCTTCAAAAAAAAAATCTACATTTGGTTGCACATCCAGTCGTTTATTCATTAAATAAATATTAGTAGCAGATAACTATTTTTAATTATTACTAAGGAAAGATTTGTTTCTTTAAAATATTTTCAGTAAATGAAATATTAAAACCATGAAACTAAATTCAAATTAATACATTTTTTTTTCTCTTTTAGATTTTTTTATATTACTATTTTTTAATTATTACTAAAGAAAGATTTGTATCTTTAGAACGTTTTCAGAGAATAAAATATTAAAACAATGAAACTAAATTCAATATATTTTTTTATTCTCTTTTAGATTTTATCGTTTACAATATTTATAAATCGTTTTTGTTTATAATTTGAAAATTTGTAATCAGAGAATTCATTGTGCAAGTGTGATAGATTATGTGTGCTTGCCTGGCATTAGACAAGATTTGGTTGAAAATTAGGAGGTTAGGTAGAATTAAGCATAAAAAAATTGCTAAGTTGTAATAAAATAAAATCCTACTAAGTAGTAATAAAATGCTATAGTTTTGAAGGGTTTCTTTCTTTTTTTTTGTATAAAATTACTCTTTCAGTGATGACAAATTATATGCCCTTACATGGTTTTTCTCTTAATAAGAATGTTTCATATAGTATTGTATGTGTTATTATTAAATAGAAGCAAGATATTTACAGCATGAGCATGTTTTAGAAAGAAGCATGTAAGTAAAATTAAACAATATTCAATTTAACATGGCTAGAGTATTATATTTTTAAAATTAAAACTATTAAGAAATACAAATTACTTTAAAAGTATGATTATGAAACAGGAATTTCAAAAATAGTTACTATTAATTCCACTATCATTTTGTTAACCTTTTGAGTAGGAAAAATCAGTATATATTAATATACAGGAATACCTATAAAACGATGTGTATTCAAATTATAAGATATTAAATTAGAATAGGAAACTATAAAACCATTTTTTATAAAATTTCAGAATTTTCTCTAACACTTCAAAACAACTTAAAAACTGAATAGAATATATTAACTCTGATTATTTCTACCACTACTACAGAGAATTAAATTCCCCACCTCATCTATTAAAATAATCCATATATGAAACTATAAGATGTGAATCAATAAGCTAAAGAAATATTTTGCAAAGACATGGATTTTTCCTTCTGAAATGTACATTTTAAAAAGGATGGTGTGTTTGTATGGTAGAAAAGCAATGTTTCATAATGCAAATTTCATAATTTTTACACATAATGCAAATTAAAAAAATTTATAATTCTAAAGAAAATACATTTAAAAATGACATGGTTCTCTCTTAATATACAGGACATTTTTTTTAAAGCATAGTCTATCCTTTACAATAAATAATAATTCTTAATAGTTTACACAATTAATCTTATTGAATACTTGTAAGGAAAACAAAATGTAAAAAATAAGTCTTAGTTAAGTATAATTTATGTATTTACACTCAATGAACAATACACGCAAAGAATGAAATCTCATTTATTAAAAAAAAGATTTTATAAAACCTTATATACTCTGGATTACATAATCTGAAAAAGATAAGAACAATCCAGATAAAATTCACATACTATTTGAAATTTTTAAAATGGACAAATATACATTACAACAAAACTTTTGATTTTTATTCTACATGTATAACAGAGTCACTCTTTAACACTTAAAACTTTAAACAGGTTTAGTTCAATTATGTCTCAGTGGAACACTGAAATCAATCAAATAAATGATATTCATACAGAAAAACATAATTTCTTTACTTCATACACACTACTAACAATTTCTGGAAGGAAAAAAATCAGATTTCAGCACACCTAAAATAACAATCACAAATAAAAGATTCCTTGTATTTACAAATGACTTTAAAAAATTCATGATCATTGCTGTGATTTGCCTAACCTTACACTTTAATTTAACAAAACACTTCACAAAAGTACAAAAATATTCTCCTGAGAATATACAAGATGAGTATTTACATACTTCAAATACAAAAAATGATTCTAAATGCATTGATATGGAATAAAAATTATCCTTCTTAAAATAAACCATTATGAAAAGAGTTTCAGCTCTAATCTTTAAGGACAGAAAATTAATACAAAAAAATCCACCACAGATAAATTATTTTAATTCATAAGTAATACATCATTCCTAAAAATACATGACTTAAAATATCAAACATTAAAAGGTTTATTCTAAATATTCTTGAATACACTTCTCAGAATTTTACTTGGAATGGTACAAATGAAAAGGTGAGAAAAGATGAAAAATTTCAAAAATAATTTCATACTTTTATTTAGCAATGAAAACACTAAAACTTGCAAATTTGAGTTGTATAAATAAACCGAAGAAAATGTAATTTAATATTCTGGGTACTAATATTTTATTTTGTAAATTGATATAATCCTCCAATTTTTCTCTGTATTTGACATGACTACATTAATAAAATTAATCAATTTGATTTACTGTAGCAACGAAGCAACATTAGGGCAATTGGCAATAGCTCTCATAATTTTAAACCTTGGTCAAGTGACGAGGATGACGAGCTGACACCTTTCCTCTCCTAACTTCCACATCACACCAATGAGAGGACTACATGCCTCAACAGATTTGAAGTGCATCCACCCTGGCTAAATGGTAAATTTTTAGTGGCATCAAGACCCAAACCCCCAACTCAAGGAAAACTGCCAGCCGCCAATCTAAGATCATGATTAACTTGATTATAGCAGTCACTAGATATATAAAAATTTCATTTTTAAATGAATAACAAAAGTTTATAGCATGACTAATAAGCAGCTAAAAATGTTACTTATTAATAGTACTACATTTTAATTCAAAAACATTTTTAAAATCATGTTTGCTAGAATTTGTACAGAATTTAGTTTAGATGAAATAAATGTTTCAAATGTCCTGTTTATAAGTATAGATTATAATAACTTAAAAGCCACTTTAAATATGTGACTGATATTTCTGAAGAACAAACAATTTCAAGATTTAAAATAATGAATTCTCACATTTTTCTTTACCATGTCAAAATCAATATATTAGCTTGATCTTGAAACTTAAAATCAGATCTATTACTAAACTTTAATATGCATTATCATAATGCTTTTTTCAAAATTGGGGGGGGGGGGGAATTGTACTCGAAGAATTTTTCATTTTAAAGATTGTTTTCTATTATTAATGATAATATTTCTAAGAAATTTACTATTTTTCAGACCCAGAAAATATACAAGTTCTCCAGCTCCTCATATCAAATTTTTAAGTTAAGGCCTAAGCCTATATTATTCAAAAACTAAGAGGAATGGACTATCGTTTATCAGCATATGGAATTGTTTTAAAATTTTTACATATTGCTGAATTTAAATACAATAATTATATGGGTTTGAATTATTGATTTTTCATATTAGTGATGGAATGTATAAATTTACAATAATTGCTTAGGAAATTTTTTTCTTCCAAGACAAAAATATCAGAAAAAAATTAAGATACTTAAAAATGGCAACAGATAAACACAATATAAAGAATCTCAATATTTTATTGCTATTATATATATAGTCAGAGTAGTCCCTATACCTAAAAAGAATTCTAAATGAGTTCTCATTATGATTGGCAGTCAAATGATATAAATAGTCCGTACTTTTGTAAAATCCAGTCAACCATGAAAATTAGTCCAATGCCAACCAAAATTACACAGAATTTCCAATCAAAGCATTAGGAAAAAATGGTCAATAGAACTCTACCAAGCACCAAATAGTCTTACGCATTTCCAACTGACTTTCAGGAAGCATAATCTGAATCTATGATGTCATGTGAATCTTCCCATTCTCACTATGAATTTGAATACCCATTTCACTCAACAGTTTAGGGTCAGCAATTTTACCAGAAGCTGATATATTTGCTACAATAGCTTGACTCTCTAAATTGTTCTCCAACATATTTCTAATTGCAAGGACACACCATTGTGTAATATCTTAAGTTAGTTAAGAAAATACATATAAATGGATATGACAGATAATTTAAAAGCAATACTTAAAACATGTCACAGCTGAAAAAAATTATGTACTAAAACATTTTAAAAATATTTATTTCATTGTTAATTAAGAATATATTTTTTCCCATTATATGTTTATATAAAATTCAAAATATCTCAACATTTGAATTTAAAAAAAAAAATACACATTACTTAAAATTCAAGTTTTATTTCAAAAATTTTTTAAAAAAAATTAGAATATATTAACACATTAAAGAACAAGTTTCTTTTTGATTCATCATTTACAAATATAATTTGTATGACAAGCAAAACTTAATTTTTCAATGACAGTAATTTACCTTCATATGACAATTATAAAAATTTAATTTCAATAAAGAAACATTACACATAATTAAAATTTTAAATATCTTTAAAATGAAATATATGTAAGGAATATGAAAAATACTGAGATTTATTACACTATGATAGTACAGTGCTAACTAAAACTCTATAAATAGATATCTGGCAAATTTTAACCAAACAAATATTTGAGAGTATTTTTTATTATTTTTATGTAATTTACATGAACAAAATACAATAATTGTCTAAATGCATTTGAACACAAAAAGATTCCATTTTATAATTACACATTGAATTTCTAATTTGATAGCAAATTGTATCAAAATTTTAATATTGAAGATAAATTTAGAAAAATAAAACATAAGCATTTTTATTAGGGTAAAAATCTTTGAGTTTAGATAAGGAGAAGGGGTCCTGTGAATGCAAATACTTTTTCGGCGTGAAAATTCATTGTAAATTTAAATTATGAAAATAAAATATAAATATAATTACACTGTTTTTAACATTTGAAAACCCTGAATTATTAATATTTTACAATTTTTAATATCTTTCCACTTGTTAATATTCACACAAAAAATATTAACTTCTTCCATACGGCTGTTGCATATACAATATGCTGCAGATTCACAATTGAAAAACTGGTGTAGCACCAGTGACAAAGGAAATTTCTCTCATTAAGAGAGGTGTATATTTGAAACACTCACCTGGAATAAAATCCGAATATTTCTAAATCCAATAGATGGTGCACTATGTCCACTAAATCGGTCTTAATGCATTATTTAGACATTTTTCTTTCACCTTGGCTATTCAAAGCCAATTCTTAGCTAATAACAATAGCTAATGGTTTCAGCTGAGAAAAGGCTAACATAAACATCTATGCTGCTCTTTAAATTACAACCATATTTTTCAAGGTGGTTATTTATGTTTCAGCCATGTGTTCAGCTCCCCCCGCCCCCAGATTCAAAGCTGGAATGTGTTTTTTTCCTCCTGTTTCTCAACCTCAGGATAAATCCTTTCTTGTTTCACTTGTATAGTTAACTCTGTTAGACATTGCAAAAGTAAAAGAAAGCAAAATACACACAATGCCAGTATAATTAATAGCCATTTGAAATTGTGTGTTAAGTAGATCTTGAGTATAGATGAGTAAATAAATGCATTAAACATATTTTTACCTTTTCAATATTTGCCTCTCAATATTAATTACTAAATTTCACCAGCTAAACTGAAGTGAAATATTTGGAATAATGACACTCTGTCATCAAAGAAGGTTAAGTATATTATCAATTTAAATTTTAAAAAAAAATTAATCACATGCAAATGTACTTTTTCTGATTATTTTTGTGGAATTAGGTTTAATAAGCAAAAAGTATATTGTCCTTGACACCTCATGGAATAGCAAGAGTCCTCTATTTTAACATGTGCACGAGAAGGAATACAATAATGAAGGGGTTAAAAATTAATACATGTTACATCTTATAATACAGTTTTTCCGAGATTTTTTTTAATTATATTGAATTGATATCTGGATATTCAATTAACTAATCAAATTCAAATCTATTCAAGGTAATGTGCAAATAATCCCACAAGAGTAAAATATCCAAACATGATTCATTTACCAAACATAAGATTAAACTCACATGTTTAAAAATCAAAAGATCTTAAAACTATTATCAACCCCAACTGTTTAATTACACAAAAGGCAATTAAGACACTCAAACTACTGCTTTGTTTCTTTGTGCTTTTAAATGTTCATAGAATTGAAATGTCTTTTTTTTTTTTTTTTTTTTTTTTATATTTTTTTAATTTTTATTTTTTTTTTTTTTTTTTTTTAATTTAGTAGCATTGTGATATTTCCAAAATCCAAATTGCAAGTTTGAATAAGAAATTTAAAATTTCATTTTAAAAAACTATACAATTTATATCAGTAAAAGGATACATGGATTTTTCGCATCAAATTTGGAGCAATCTAGAATCAGTGGTATACCATCCAACTTTCTTACCTAAAGAAATTAACTTTATTAACAATAATCCCAAAAATAAAAATTAATTGTACAATATACAATAAAGAAATATGCAGGTTATCAAATAAAAACTGCATGAATTGTTAAAAATATCCATCTTATTAATACTATATGTCATCATACACCAATTATTCTTCGAACTAGATACTATTCTCTAAAATACATTAACACATCAATCAATAACTCCTGAGACTAACATTGAAAACAACATTTTTTTTGCAAAATTTCTTTTTATTCATCAACATAACACCTTTTGTTAATCACTTTTACGGCGATACAATCGTTCCAACGCTTTTCCCCAAATCTTTTTTTTTC
Organism: Nephila pilipes; assembly: GCA_019974015.1. Classification (NCBI taxonomy): domain Eukaryota; kingdom Metazoa; phylum Arthropoda; class Arachnida; order Araneae; family Nephilidae; genus Nephila; species Nephila pilipes. The sequence goes on from BMAW01037466.1 coordinate 540,378, forward strand.
CCCCAAAAAAAATTTTTCCCCTTTTTTTTTCGCAAGAAATTTTTTATGTTGCGAGTAAATAGCGATAAACAGCTTTCTGAATCATCGACTCGTTGCTGTTTTTGTTCCATCAAAAGCAATCGTGGCACCCACTTGGAAAAAAACTTTTACACTTCACTTCAAAAAACCTTTTTCAGTAAATACACTTCCATATGATATCTGTGTCATCTCAGCAATCTCACGGAGCTTCACTTTACGATCTTTCATTATAATTTTTGTCACTTCACTCACATTTTCCGGTGTAACAGCTTCCACAGGTCTACCCGAGCGTTCCGCGTCATTTGTGTCGGTACGACCACGTTTAAACTCGGCAAACCACCGACAAATCGTTGCTTTTGATGGACAAGAGTCCGGGTAACATTTTTCAATCCATTGTTTCGCTTGCACGGTGTTTTTACCCATTAAAAAACAATGTTTTATCAGAACACGAAACTCGGTTTTTTCCATTTTTTAAACAAACTACAAAACGACTTTACTCCAACCTCGATAACTCAGCTGTTTCTGGTCTGATCGACTTAAAATTTTGACACGTTTCAAGCAAAGGTTAGTACTCTAGAAAGACCTGGTTACTGGTTTACTACGAGCGCCATCTCTGGGTTAGTCTCGGGAGTTATTGATTGATGTGTTATTTTCAGAATTATATAACATGCTTATTTAACAAGAAATGAGATTTTGATGCCTAATTGACAATTGTATTTATTCCTTTCAAAATATATCAACATTTAGACAACCCCAACAACTATTTTCTTATTAAATCTTATTTATTGAATAGTCATACATCGTCTTTAAATACTTAAATGTCTTATTACTGAAGATTTGACTTAAATGTTTAACAATATTTAAGTATGTAAGATACATAATTTAACTAATTTAAAATGGTATTTACTTTACATTATCAAATTAATGAACACAGTGTATTTATCACTATTGAAGAACCTATGAAACTGATTAATAATTAAAAGGTCCCAAATAAAAAAAGGTCTAACAATGGCTATATATGAACTATCCATTTAAAAGGTTGTTGGCTTGTTAGTTTTAATTTCTGGCACTAAGTTCTCTTGGGATATATTGTGCCAAATACAAGTATTACACGTTTTCAGATAAAACAATTTAAAATTGAAGCTCAATATAGAAAACACAGTAAAAAAATTTTTAAGATATGTGTGTGTATGCTATATAAACCCAATGTCATTTTAAAAAAAAGAACTAAATTTGGCTGGGGAATATCCCTAGCAAAATCAATTAAAGATAGTGTGAAAGATTTAAAATGTTTAAAATGAACATATTTAAAAACAGAGCATTCAGTTTAAATGTGTATCACTGTAAGATTGACTAACACAATGGATATACATAGGACATTCTCCTAGCAATGGATTTTTATGTGGACCTGCCAAAATAACATGACATCAAAATAATCTTCTACACAATGATTTCCAATGAGAAACGATAATTTTCAAATGTTTATAATTTATTTCTAGGTTCCATTAATCCTGCTAGTGTGAGGTCTTAAATGATGATGCAATTTATTTCACAATAATGCAATATAAAATGGTGGGAGAGGTTCTTTGAATCTAATGAAAGTTTCCAATCAGTGGTAGTTTTTTCCCTTACATAAACATTTCTGAAATGAATTGAAAATTTTAAATTCGTCAGCTACCCAATATACATGTTTGAAACTTTATGTAAATACTGCTAATTACTCAAAACATCATATACAAAATATTGGCCTCATACTTCAAATTAGTTAAAAATTGATACCAACAGTAGTGGGCCGTCAATTGCCAAAGAAGATGTTAACATGACTTTACCAGCTCTGGTTAATGAGCGAGCCTTTTTCGGCCATGGGGATGAAGGGTATCGCCAATCCATGTCATTGTTTTTGGTGGCTGGATCAAAGTGATGGATATTTCATCAGGAACAATGATCCCTGAAAGGAATTGTTCCCCATTTGGTGGTATCGTATAGTTGTTACATAGAAACAGACATATGATGAATCTTCTGCTCCTCTGTGAAATGTTTCAACATACATTGCACGTAAACCTTTCATTACTGCAAAATGTTTCAGCATACATAGCATGCAAACCTTTCTGTACTGCAACCTTCCATATGCAGTATTGTGTGAATACTTCCTCTGTTCATAGACATTTCCTCTGCTCTTCCTAAATAGGTGATTGGCCAATTAATACTCACGAGACGGTACACATCTGCAACTGCTTCTTTGGTGATAACCACATTCACTTGACCAGGTCGTAACCAGTCCTCAGCACTGCTTCTTCCGCTATGAAAATTCCTACACAATCAGAATACCGATCTGCGATTCATACACTCCTTACCACACGCATTTTACATTCAATGATAGATCTCACTAGCACTCGCATTTTTTTAAAAATTGCATAACAGCATATTGACATCATTTGAAGGCATTCATGATGCGAACAATGCCTTTTAACGTGCTCCCACATTACTACACACACATCTGGGCCGGATGCGATGATATCACATGCATTCCCAGCAACTCTGCGCCATCTATAAGGGCATGTGCAAACATCTTACTCTTCAAATTACAGAGTTATTACAGCAATGCCGCTTTCATTTGGGCAACCCTTTTTAATAGTTCCCAAATTAACTAAAATAATATATTTTTGTCTTCAAAGGATTATGAAACAGCGAGTGTACAAATAACATGTTGTCAGGGTTAGTGATAAATAATACAAAATGGGTCTTAAAAAATCAAGATATAAAAATTAATTTTACCACTTGATATCATATCCTTATAACATTATTAACATATATCAGAAAAATTTTAGCAAAAACTTAAATGTTTTTTAAATGGGTTAAGTATTAAAGCATTTCCAAAACAATTAACATATTTAGGACAATATTGATGTTTCACAAAAGAAACTGTTTTAATAGAAAAAAAATTTCTTAAATTTAATAATTATCATAAATGTTTAGAAAGTAATATAGACAAAAAATAGATAACTTTTAAATATTTTTAAAATATATATTTTACCAAATCTTGATTATCTTTACAGCTACAACATAGATTTCCAATTAACCGGATTAGATTCTTCTTAAAACAATACAAGGGGTGACCAGCAATTTCTTCCCTGGCTTGGTCATTCAGGTGTTTCGTATCACTTAAAATGGAAAATACACTGCAGCCCTCTTTACCCATTAAATGTATACATTTCAGAACTTCTACAAAAAAGACGAAGAAAAAATTTTTTATTACTTCAATAAATACTATTTCTACTTGTAAGAAATAAAAGGCAAATTTATTTTTCATAACTCTTAATGAAGAAACTAATGCAACTTTTACTATATATTCACAAAAAGGATGAAAATATAGAGTTAAATAAATTTGAATTTTTCAGAAAATTAAAAATTGTTTAAATTATTTTTTAAGTCTACAGTTTGTTAATGAGGACTTACTGTATTAACTGTTTTAATTAAACTAAAACTACTCAATAGACTATTAGCTTTCAAACTTTCATACCATGTCACAGAGAAAAACAGAACTTTATAACCCAGTCACAAATACCTGTTTCCGAAATGATACATGACATACACAACATGATACATACGCAAAACTACATCAGGTTCATTTGATGAATCTTAACTTTTTTTTACAAAGGTTTCTATTCTTTTCTTGGTTTTTATAATTAATACAAAATACAAGTTGCTTGCTAACACATATTCATTACATGTAACAAAAATATAATACATACAATATTAATTTAAATGATCACATTAATGATTTTCACATCAAACAGAATTTTTATATTTAAATAAATATCACATAACAGAATTTTTAAAAAATTTAAACTGCAATCAACATTCTTAAAGTTCCCATATAATTAACAAATCCTCATAAACATTTCTCCAGCGATTTTATTTTACATTTGTTTACAATTCCAATTTGCTTCAGATTAATAATTAGACCAATATCAAATGTTTTGATAAGCAAATAGTTCTAAAGAAGATGGTATCAAATGTGTGTGCTTTAGCAAAGGTGATTCATGAAGACCTTTCATATCTCCATGGACAGATTTATCCAATTTTTTGAAAGTGTACGATACTTCCATAATTTTTTTCCTTCGATGTGAAACATGAATTTTTCAAAAATGATCCAATTAATTATTTGAATTTACATTCAAGAAAAAAAAATTTCAGGCAGAATCAATTTCCACTGTTTCTCGCAACTTTTTTCATAAATATTTATCCAAATTTTATAATAAAAAATTGCAATGTCTCAAATTATATTCAAGAGTTGTTACATCATTCACTGAAGAGGAACATTTTTGCTTGATATTTGTCAAAAATAATTTCTTTTTCAATATGTAGAACATGTTGATACCTCCTTTAAAAGTTTTATGTCACAGACAATCTCAACCACTCAACATTCATTTTCAAAATCATCATTCATATCTCAAAAGAATAAAAAAAACTTATGACAAGCCATACTTTCTAATTATTTGTTTGACAGATACCATATAATAAAAAATACTATGAAAAATTATAGCGTTTTATAATTGCTCTACGAATAATCTGATCAAAATGCTCATATTTTTAAATCATTTGTTATCCTTAGTATTACATGAGATTATATAGCAGCCTTAAAAAACTTTGAAAACTTTTTATTTTGATATTGCAAATTAATTCAAATAATTAATTGTACAGACAGACAAGAACACAAATAAGTGATGTAATACATAAACTGTTGAAAACATTTACAACCGAACACTAAAAAAACATTTGATCTTTTAACTTATGAAAATTCTCTTACCTACAGTAGTTTGTACTAAATCTGTGCTATTTTGTAAAATAGATATGTAGGCCTCACAAATAGAAGCAGTACACAAAATGGACAACATGCTGACTGTTTCTGCAGGTTCCTATTATAAACAATTTGAATAATTTAATATAATTTGATATAAAATAAATATTTAAGTTTAGTATCAAACAAATGCATCAAATCATATGTCCCTCCTTTCAGTAATAAAATTAAAACTAGTCTCATAAATAATAAACAGGATTTATAACAGAAGCTGTTTAATTCAGATAAATAAACCCAAAACTTAAAAAGAAACATTGTATAAACACATGCAGTCATATGATATAATTCACCCATTTTTAATTTTCAATACTATGCATACCCATTATTATTACTAATTAAAATGGGAGAAGAGACTCATGTTACAATACATTTCCAAAAAATAAGAATTTCAATTATATTTATAATCCATTTCCACCAATTTCTGATCAATTTTATACATATTCATAACTATTAAAAGATTAAAAAAAAAAATCTTATGTTTCTTCAATAAGGTCTTATACTAAGTTTAAATTATGAATGTAGCCTTTCAATCTGGTGCATATAAAAAGGAAAAACTCATGCTTTACCTTATACAAAATGCTATTAATCCACTCATATTTATGATTAATCCTGGACAAAACAATCAATACTACCATATACAATGTACTAATGTTACTTTAAAAATTCATGAACTATGCAAGTATAGTAATACATACCATAAAACCGTAAATTTAACAGATATTCAAGTTATATACCTATGTATAGTATTAAATTTAATAAATAGCAGTTTTAAAACATGATTAATGATTAACCAGTTTAACGACTACTTATTGATAAAGAATGTTAATCTAATTTTATTTTTCATAAAAAAATTCAGTGAAACCATTTTTGGTATGCAAAAAAATTTCATTACTATATAAATCGGAAGAAAAATCAGAATCCAAATTAGATGGATTGGAACAATTATTAAAAAAATAATAGACTTCTTAAAAATAATTCCATGGGTGCATTTTTCATTCATGGAAATATTGAACTTTGTATCCCTTACCCCTATAAGATGGCATGATGTAAAAATTCAAGTTATATAAATATTTTTACCTAAAAAAATTTGGATGAAGCTGATATATAAAAACTTTCTTATATTATTAACAAGTTCTAATTTACTTACTATGTCAGATTCTTTTATTTCACTAATATGAGTAATATTTTTAAGAAAAATATTCTTTATATACAAAATCAAAGCTCCAGGAATAAGGAAATTTTGATCCCCTTGTGTACTCTTCAACCTTTCTTCCATTATGTCTAAGATCAGAAGTCTAGCAAATAAAAAGAAAAGTAAATAATCAAATAATCTATGCAAATTAACACATCTTTAAAAATAAAAAAAACAAGTAGCACTCAGAAGAAAGTAATTGCACTGGATTTTATTCGGAATTTTTTTTTATCTTGTGCTCAAAGATACATATTCTTAATATGTCAAGCTATTTCATCTTTGATAATTCATGATTTTATGCCAATCTTACAAACATTAATATATGGCATTTAACCAAAAAAAATCACAGTTAAAAAAACAATATCAATTAGAACATTAATACCAATCTTTAAAAAAAAAAATTGCTACCAATCTTACCTATGTTTTAAAGGCAAAGAACTATAGCAGCAATCCAAGAAATCTGGTCTATTTAATAGATGCTCAATAAAAAGAACACTGAAAAGATGAAAAAAGTATTTTAATAAAGCATTTCAAAATGTAAGTTTTTGTACTAACTAATGCTCTTCCATAACTCATCTTCTAAAATAATAATACAGTTTAAATTGCTTCATTTCTGTAGAATTGGGAGAAATTATGTAAAAACTAAATAGTTACTTCTGTCATGAGAAGAGTTTCTTTCCCGGGAACTTGGGATCCCGGGAAATCATAAGATTTCTGTACTTTTTCTATTCCCGGGAATTGAAGTAAAAGTTTATGAAGAAGATGTTAAAGAGTTTGGCTGTAAAAGGATGGTTTGTTTGCATACCAAAACACGCTGGAATAATTTGTTGAGAATGCTCGAAAGATTTTTAGAAATAAAGTCAGCAATTCTAAAAGCATTAATTGACATTAAAGAAGAACAAATAATGGCCAATGTAGAGTTTGAAACTGTGACTACAATGTAACTGGCTTAAAGCCAGTAAAACTTGGCTTAGAAAAATTATGCAGTCGAAATGCAACTTTGCTAACTGCAGAAGGTGTATTTTCTTTTGTTATTGGAGAATTGAACGAACAAAATTCATAATTTGCGAAAAATATGAAATATTCTCTAATCCAAAGATTTAAAGAGAGACACAACGTTAACTTAATAAGATTAATGCAATACCTAAATTTTGGGAGAAAATATGAAGCAACTGTAATTACTATCGATATTTCGCGATTGCCTGGTAAAAATTGTTTGGTTAGACAAGCCCAAATGATAGGGATTAGGCTTTTCTGCGAAAAAGTTGACTCAATATCCAACTCTTCGCACTCAGAAAAAGAGAGCATGGAGATTTTGAAAGAAAAACCTATGACGTTGGACGAAAAATTAGAGAAAGCAATTTACTCTAAGACAAAAGTTTTATATTGTTCAACCAAAAAAAGTACTAGTCTCAACAAAATCATGAAACAAGAGATGTAATTGTTCGACTCGACTGAAAATTCATCACCAAACATTATAAAACTATATGAGGCTTTAAAAACAATTCCTCCAACGTCAGTTGAAGCCGAGAGAGCATTTTCTGCTACCGGATTGTTCGTTACAAAGCTTAGAACAAGGCTGAGTGATAAAAGTATAAATTGCTTATGCTTTCAGAAATCTTATTTTAAAAATGAATAATCAATTTATTACATATTTTTGTATTTTTTCGCTCATTATATAAATAAGCATTAATTTTGGAATTTATATGTATTTTTTATTTTACATAATTATTTTTGATTTTATTTAAAAATAACTTGTTTTTAAATTTTTTGAAATTTTGATGTATTCCCGGGAATCCCGGGAACGACAATTACATGCCCGAGATTTCTCGGACATTCCCGGGAATGGAAAAACCCGGGAAATCAGAAACCCTAGTCATGAGTGCTAAACCACAATCACTGGTTTAACAGAATAACATTTTAATGCATGAGAGAATTATTCATTTTCCTTCATTAAAACATTTGTCATTAAATTCTTTATCAATTATATAAACTCAGAAAATAAAATTTTCAAAAATTTGCCTGGAAATCATATTAGTAAAACATCTCGCAAAGTAATTCAATTCATTTACAATGCAAGACTCCCGAGATATCAGTAATACAATAGAAAATAAGTTTATCGGTATCAAATTTAAAAATTACTTGAAAATAAAAAACATAGCTAATTTAAATCTATAGATTTAGAAATAAGAAACATATAGTACAGAGATTTCCTTTGAAAAATCATTTAATTAATAACTGAGACCATAAAAAATTTATATATTAATTCCATATGAAGGAACACAGAAAAACATGCATTCACAAAAATACACATCAGCAAATTTTACAGTAATAGGAATTTTATTTAATCTCATATAGTAAACATACTTCAAACTAGAAATTTTTTACCAAGATGTATACATAAATATTAAGTAGCACACAATATTGAGTAAAATTTGCAATGTAAATAAATAGCTTACTATAATAAAGACAAGTAATTCATTTAATAAAAGCAATTTTTCAATTAAATACTGTAAATATAGCTAACTACATGATGTCCTAATTGAGTAAGTTGTCTTTGTTTCTACAAGAATGAGAACATCTAACATTTTTCTTAAGCTAATAGTAACTAAAATTCAGCAACCAGGAAATAAAACAATCTTGTTTCTTTCCAAGCGTAAAACTCAATTCAAATAAATTTTACTGAAAATATATTTCTTGTAATCACAAGTGGCACAAATAATAAGCATAGTTTTAAAAAAATGATTGCAAGAAGTTCTAGTTTTTTAACCATCAGAAACTCGTAAATACTAATATATGAATTGTTAAATCTTTGGAACCTCCAGAGAGTTCTACACAAGACTAAATTTTAAAAATTAACAAGCACTTTTTAAAAAATATAGCATTTGCAGATCATTCTAATAAACATTTATATTTACAACTGAACTTAGCTTCAAGAATAAGAATTCCTTGAAACTTTTTGAACAATAAAATATATAAATCAAGGGAACTTTTTAAAAATCCTCAAAAGTCTCGATTTGCAGATGCATGAATCAAAATGACAACAGGATATCAAACTGCTAGAATCAAAGAATTAAAACTTTATAACAAAAAAGATCAAATTTAATTCCTTTTTTAAATAATAAAACTTATTCACCAAATCAGCTTTCTTATTTAAGTAACTTAATGAAAAAAAATATTTGAGATTCTTTACATTGTGCATTTTCAGAACCTTGCTCCAATTTTAAACTCTTTTTTTAATCCAAAACAAGTTTCAAACTAAACAGTACAAAAACAACATATAATTGCATTCAATTGTTCCCTGTTTTAAATTTTAAATAAAATAAATGAAAAATTTCTTCCACAAATTGTTCTTTGGGACACATAAAATACACTTACCCCCAATCAATTTGACTGAAAAGCAAAGTATCAGACACAAAAAATATAATTTCACGCCCTTCTGGAGAATTGAAAATGCATTCACAATTTTCATCCGACATGCTATTGAACAGCACCATCATGGCACACTCACGAATAGTTACATCTTTATGTTGGAAAAGGTGCCTAAAGGGAAATGATTGAATTGTATCATTAAAAAAAAAAAACTTTAGGTAATAAAAATATCTTCAGAAAAAATTATCCAAGAATTACATAATAGATGTACATACAAAGTCACTGCAAAGAATTTTTACAATAGAGTTGAAATTGTTGCCATACAAAGAGTACCTGGTGCAGAGAGTGAATCCCACAGATACACAAGACCATATCAGGTACGCATTCACCCCAGAGTTATTCCTTTGAGGACATCTCAAAAATTGTGTACACGTCAACAAGCCAACAATCAGCTAAAAAATAATATATGGACCTAGATTTCTGAATTGTAGCCAGCAATTCTTGGTACAGTGTATTAAGAAGAGCCATTCTTTGTGAGGCTGTGAATGGTAGTAATTTGAAAGACAATTTTTCAAACCTAGTGTTTTCACATTTCCCAACCATGTAGTTTATATCTACATGGTTGGAATAACTATGTGCTTTTCCAAACAAAAAAATTTATGCACTATTCAAACCCATGAAAGATTTCTGTGCCACCCTGAATATATATTTTAAAAATTTCCTGTTATAATCTTTGAAGTGTACTGAAATCAATTGCATTTGATTACATACCAAGAAATTAGATGCATCTCAACTAGAGAGAAATGAAAAATAAACACACTTAATGACTATGTATGGATAGTTTCTCATTTTCGAGAATCACCTAAATAGCCATAAACTTAAGAATTCAAACATTTTAACTAACATCATTTAGGATTTAATCTAGTAGATTGGAACTTTCATTCATTTCAAAATTATATGAACAAAAACAGAATTTCAGAATAGTGTTTTGGATAGTTTCCATCATAAAATTATTTGAATATAGGGGTGGGAGGATTATAATCAAGTTATAGGTTCTAAAAACATTTGATATTATTTCAATTATTCACAATAAGAAGTTTCAAACATTAACATGTTTCTAGATATCATATATATAAAATAAATTTTGAGTTAATCTATGTTTCTGAGTGTTAGAAGTTTCAACAACTTATCTTAAATAATCCACAGCTATGAAAATCTAATTAGAAAAAAATTGTTTTTACAGAATATAAATGGACTTGGAATAAATATAGAAAAAGGAGAAAGATGAGGAAAAGGCTGTGTAAATATAACTAATGAAAAATGAAAATCCAGATTAGAAATAAAAAATAAAATCAAAGAATAATACAAATTCATTAAAAAAAGATTAAGAACTTTACACAATGACTGAAGTTCTTTGTTGCAAAAATAAGATTTTCTTTAAGTTTTTTTTAAAAAAAAAAAAACCTACTTGAATTCTAGTTCAAATAAAGTTTTTTTTGTCCATATTTGTGAAAAATTCATCCAATATCTACAAGTAACAGTCCATTTAAATGTTGAAAAACTTACCTAAATATATTTTCTCCGAAAAATAAGCTCCATATTAAAGGTTTAGCATATTCACTGCTGGCAAGAATATTTCCAAATAACTGAATAGCAATCTTGAGAGCAACGATTTCTAAAAATATGTATAATTTTAAATTTTTTTAAATTTAACATTTTTAATCTTAGTAACACCTTGTATTTTATTACAGAAGGAGAAAAAAAAAGGCATTACTGTACATAAGTTATTTTAAACAATGTAGTATATAAAAAAAATATACAACAAACATGATATATAAAAAATGTTTCACATCAGCTTCAATAATGGATGAAGCAAATAAGAGAAGTTAAAAAACATATATTACATTAATAGTTCTGATTATAAAATGAGAAACATTTTTACCAATATCACATTTTAATTGTAAAATACTTTTTGTTGCATCATGATCAAACTCCATGAGCGGTAAGTTTCTCTGTTGGAGAGTGGCAAAAGACGTAAGAGAGGAAAAAGCTGTAACGGTTGTGTTTTGAAAAAGATGATAGCAAAAGAAAAGTGTATTTAATGTTTGTGCTGTGCTGCTTTGATGTAAATAAATGTTTTTGATGTTTTCTACAATGTTGTCATCAATAAATTAAACTGCCTACATTCATTTTCACAGTCAATCCTAATAGGAACCACACTTTCTTTGCTTTCAAGATATTTTACTTAAAAGATACAATTTGGTACTCATGCACCAAAACAACTTTGTTGAAAGTATGATGACATCCAAAAAAACACTATTGTTGCCATTTGTAGTTTAATTTAGTTTTTATTAATATCGCACTAGAAGCAACACAGGGGCTATTGGCGACAGACCTCGTAATTTTGAACCACGGTGGCATGACGAGGACGATACCCGAGCTGGTACTTCCCTCTCCTAACTTGCACACCACGCCAACGGGAGGACTTTGGACCCTGACAGATTTAACATGCATCAATCCCGGCTACCCGGCAGGTCTTTAGCGGCCAAGGATCGAACCCGTGACTGAACAAAAATCAGTTGCCATTTGTAATTTGAACTAGCAAAGAAAGCTAATAATTGCACAGTTGAAACATATTTTCTTTTTATTAAAATCTGAATATTCTGATTATCGATAAATCATAACAATTCTGTTTTTCAAATGCATTTGAGCAATTTTTTATTCTTTTTGTCATGATTGTGGCTTCCAGTTAATTAGGAAATATTAAATTACATGTCTATTGAAATGAACTACGTTTTCATTCTACTTTATAATATATAAAGTATAGTATTGGAAGTTATTATCATAAAGATTTTCAACATAAATTACATGTCAAAAATTGATTGAAATCAAGAGAAAGTAATTCATTGTAAGCAATTTTTCAACAGTTACATTTTTCCAAAAATTTACAATACACACAATAGTTTGTTAGTAAAAATTTGCGACTTAATTATTTTATTAAATCACTATTCAATATTGAACAAAAAATTTTCACAAATGTAAATTTTTTGGACTTCCATTTTCTTTGATGAGTATACATACCGACCATTGTTATATTTTTACATAAAAAAATAGCTTTTTAGAAAACAAAAAATTTGTGGTTCCTTTTCATCTTATTTCAATATAGTTAATTAACTCATGATATATTTTCAAAAGATGTACAGAATATACTTCAATTGCAAGATGAAAATGATTCCACAAAGCTCACTTTTAATTGTCATCAAGTAAGTTTTTATTATTTTTCTTCATACCACTATTATGCTACAAACTTGCATATTTTCTGATCATAAAATTTAATAAGTCTCATAATTAGATTATAGTTTTTATTAACACAGTACATACACAAATGCAAAATATTTTTACTTTATAGAAAAATTTAAAATCATATAAACCTTAGACCTTGTAAATGACACAGGATTTACAACAAAAATTTTAGCTTTTTAATTTTTAACTTGAATTAGGTCTATACAAAAAATTCATACGATTCACATTTGTATTAGAACAAAGCTACTGGTTGGTTACAGGCAATGCACTTTACTTTTTGGTCATATTTAAATGATAAATCTATACTTATTTTATTTCAATCTTTCAACTTTACAATTCAAATAAAGACTACTGCACAGATGCATTAATATTTAGGAGATCCATAACTCTTAGGCCATTAGGTCTCTCTATTCATATAGAATTTATAGAATGGCTAGTGATAATAAATCTTGCAATATAACTCAACATAGTCATAATGACAAACTATTTTTAACAAAAGAATATGCAAAGGTGCAATGTTTTGCAAATATAACATGCTGAAACATATTAGATTTTAAAATACATAAAATTCATCTTCTATACAAGATTTTTTTTTTTTTTTTCTTTAATCTTAGCATATAAATATAAAATTTTGTAACAAACCATTTGGTGATTCTTTTTGGATAAAATATCTCAAAGATTCCTTAGCAATACTCAGCAAATCATCATGACTAAAAAAATAACAATTTAATAAGCAATAAAATAATACTCCATCAAAGTCACAATAAATAACATAGAATATAATAAGATAAGAGACTACTAACATAACATGTACATATACTCTAATAACAGCACACACAATATATAGTTCATAATTATAAATAAGATAAAAAAAAATAAGAAAACTTATCTATTTCATTATAAATAAGAAAACACTTTAAAAATTTATATCTAATTAACTAATAGTGCAAAAAAGGTAACAAAATTAAGTAATGCCAATAAAGTATCAAATCTTCTGGTTTAAAAATGAATAAAATCCACAATTTTTTAAACATAACATATGTATTAAGGATTGGTAAAAAAGTAAAATTACAAAGAATGGAGATTTAAGACTTAACATGATATTTGGAAATAGAACAAGTATACATTACTTTGCAAGTATTTGGAAATAATGCAAAAAAAGTTTTATTTAATTTTTTTAAATTGCTGATATCATTTCAAAAAGACCTATGAAAACTGAAAATCAAGACCTATAAATTCTCATTTCAACAACCAAAATCCTTCAAAATTTGTTATGCATGTCTCAAAAAAGTTTCATAAGTGATTGGATGAATATACATCAGCAATTCTTAAGAGAAATATCCTTCCAGTTTAGTAGACTTCAATATGATTCAGACAAAAAAAAACTTTAAATCCTAAATAAGGTATATTTTTTAAATGAAATTTAAAGAAAAATTCTAGTTTATAAAATTTTAAAGAAACATTGATATATGCTCCATAAAAAATTAAAAAACAAAACAAAACAAAAACTCATGAACAGATTACAGGTGTTTGTTGTGGATTCAAAGGATAATCAGTACAAAAAATTATGTACTTCTCTCATTACTCCTACCACTTGATGATATAACACTTTGAAAATGAACACTAACACATGTCAAGACCCATCTCGGAATAAAACTGTCAATTTGCTTCTCAGGGCAATTCATTTCTTTCAAATGCAATGGTTGATATGCTTCTTATTTTTGTATTATACCAGAATAGATTTGAAATTTTTAGATTTAAAAAGCAATGCAAAAGGAGCAACTATATTTTAACAAGATAAAAGTTATGTCCGTAACAAAAACTATGTTCCAATATGCACCCAATAAAAATTATATATTTCTATAAAGGAGGATGAACATAAAAGCATAGTTTGAAGACTCTTGCATTCCAATTCTCACCAGTCTAAAATTTATTTATGAAGCAAAGAACTCCAATGATTTCGTGAATAACAATGAATTTCGTGAATAGCCATCTATCAACTAGTCTAACAAGAAATTGTTTACAATTAAGAAAACCACCAAAAAGCAGGTCCACTAAAAGGAAAGGGTGTCAAATCGGCAGATGTCTATAATGAAAAGTATCAAAAATTATAACATTAATTTTTCCCTCAAAAATAATCTTAATAAGTAATTTTCTTCTAATAGAGGTCTTTCTAAATACAATTTCATTTTCCTTAAAAAATGTCTTGACATACTGACAAAATAATTCTGTAAAGAAGACATCCTTAGAACTTCTTACGTCTTAAAGTAAGTTCTTTTTCATTAAAACCATTAACAATCGGTTGTGCTAGTTTCTTACCATCTAATCCTTGCATAAAATTAGGTAGGTATAACAAAACTACAGAGATAGAAAATAGCTTATTCATAATAGGAAATAATATATATTGTGCTCTTTTTCCACTATGGTTTTTTGGATGAGTTGTAAAACTAAAGAAAATTTCCATGCTGCCATTCTCAACCATTTCAGTTCAACTTTTAACCCTCTCACTGCATTTCCTGCTATTTCTATGGGAAGTGTAGAAGTAGCAAAATTTGCACAACCTGTGATGTCTGCAGGGATGCATTTTTTCTGTGCAATCTTCTCTTTTCCAATTCATTGTTTCATTTCAGCTTTTCTATTATGTGTAATAATATATTCAAACTAGGGTTTACAGATGGCATTAATTGTCCATATATTCGCAAAATATACAAGCATGTTTTGCTGCATTTTGTACACTGTTTTCAAAGCTCAGAGATGTCTTGCAGGAAGAGTCTCGAGAGTCATAATTTACATTCCCAACAATATTTCCCATGAGACTAACTGCTCGGCATTTTCCACATATCCTGTAATTCTATCCATATATCCCATAATTTTATCAAGAAAGAGCCTCATAAACAGTATGATGTTTGTTACTCAAAAACAACTGCAACTGGCAAAAAAACTTGCAGAGAAAAATGAATTTGGTGCAAAGATAGGACTTTGCCTCGAACCTTGGTTCGAAGTTTATCATACTAAACTTCATTTCTAATAAATGTTTTGTAAGTATATTGTATATTTTCACTAGTATATATGTTTTACCTTTGTATTTCATAAAATAAATCATAATTTAACCAAGATTAATTTACAAAATTATGCTTTTATACGATTATTCTCCAATTTCAACTTTCCGATAACCTTTTATTATTACCTAATTAATTGAAAAACAATTATTTTACTAAAAATTTTTATACATCTTAACTCTAAAACATATCTAGATTTGAAATGTAATTAATAAATATGCAATTTTTGAACCTACTTGAATAAAAGAAATTGTACAGCAAAAGGGTTAAAGTAACAAAGAACAATATCGATCTATTTTCGGATTGCTATAATAATTCTTGCAGAGTTTGAAGGTTTCCACACATACAGACACTAATATTTCCCAATAATTCATTCTTATCCTCATATTAATTCAGTAACCAGATGTGATATTCATCTAATCGCACTCAACAGCCAATTCACATCTGATATGTAAAAAGTTTTAATGCACATAAAATTTTTTGAATTGTCAAAAATCAAAAGTATCCCATGACTGTAAACTATATACAAGAGATGAGGGCTTACAATCAATTGAAAGATACAATGACACTATCTATTCCTCAACTGATACAGTAACACTATGACATTCATATAACAATTGTAAAATTACTGTTTCAGGTACTTTTCCGTTAAAGGAAGCCATAAAGAAATCGCAATATCGCGTGCAATTTCACCTCTCTCCCAAACAATACTACAGTGGTTGCCCATGATATCGGTCCCATTTGGCGAAAAAAATTCAACCATCGTCAATTGCACCCTTTAACAGAAAAGTACCATTTCATTTTTTATAATAAGTAATTTAAATCGAACCACAATGATATGAAAAAATAGTGGAAAGCTTTTCAAACATATTTAAAAATTAAAAATAAATAACACATAGAGATAAAGATACCAACATGTTAATCATTGCACAATACATTTTAAAATTATAAATAACTTACCCAAGTACATAATCAAGATTTCCATTCAGTCCACCACAACTATTCCTAAGAAACCTTAACAGTTCAATCAATAAATTCAATTCATTGCCTGCAATTTCATTCTTTTTAAAAAACTGACCACATTCTTTAGCTAATATTTCAATAGGTTTCCAGTGATTAAAACTTAAATCACATCTGCAAAAAAAAAAAAAAAAAAAAACTTAATAATTTTAAAAGTTTTTATTTCACATGTTTATATGATTTCAATGGATTTTCTTATCCATATATAGATCCTCAAAGGATTTTTTAATCCATTAATTATTTAATTTTTAAAAAAAATCATTGGAACTTTAAAAATACTCAATTTAAAAAATCAAAAGGGGTTGCCACATACAGAGGCTTCACACTGCAGAGAAAAAAAAACCCAGGTAGCCACATTTGGCGAAATATCGCCAAAAAAATCCCTTTGCCAAGGGTGGTTGAGCTAAACTGCATTCCAACCAAAAATTTCAAAAGTTAATAGTAGAATTCAATATGGTTGATTATTTTAAATGCTTAAATAGACTTTCAAAATCTGAAGCTCAAATTTAAATTAAGACAAACGGGGGGGGGGGGGAAATGATACTCGTAAAGCACTACCAATCAACATTTCCGAATATAAAAAATTATTCCCTACTTTTCCATTAAAGGGGACCGTAAAAAAAATCGCTAAATTGCATTGTGCAAATACACACCTCTCCCGATGCAGCAGTACTGTGGTTGCCCTTCGTAACAATCAGATAGAGGCGAGTGCCAATCTGATGGACTATTTACTCAGTGTCATATTGAAGCCTAGATTTTTTTAAATATTAAATCAAGCATATTAAAATGTGTTTAATACACAATAAATTTAATAAAAACATAAATAAAAGAAAAGAGAGAGGATAGAGGTAGGAAAGTGCATGAATTATTTACATTGAGAATGAGATTTTTAATAGATTTTAATTTTTTTGTTTTTATAAATCATATCGTAAGATTATAAAAACATTTTATATCATTTTTTAACCCCTCAAGGCCTTCAATAGACTATGTCTAATCTTCAGCAAGAGGAAAGCATTTTATATGACTATTTTTTTTAAAAAAATTATTATAGTAAAATTACAATAGTAATAAATATAATATTATTTAAACGTCTTTGATTATATGAAAGCTGAAGAAGGAAGGGAAAAGTAAAAATGGTTCTTGTTTGGCTGGATGCACAGTAGTGGTCAGCAAACTATTTCAAGAGAGGAGAGGTAGGGATGGTAATAGGATATTAAACAGTTGATGAAAAGCAGAATAGATGATGATGTAAGTATTGGAGTGGTTATCGTTCCCGACTGGCGAGAAATAAAATTAATCAGAGCCAAATGCCACCTTTTACAGAAAAGTGCCAATTATTCAATTTATGATCAATCATGTTTGTACAGTTATATCAATTTATTACAATTTACAATGGATCCTAAATACATTTATTACCAAAGAATTGACTTAAATGCAGTATACGCCAAGATGCTAAGTTCGGTATTTGTTTGGATAACTTAATGTGTATGGCAAAGTTGCAAGCAAGCATGCACGAAATTTGCAATCTTAAGTCATTGCTAAAAATTTCAAAATGACGCCAATCCGGGCGCATACTGCATAAGGTTGAGTAATTACAATACATGCGTAATATAATACATTCTGCTTTCATTAATACACCAAACGAAACTAGATTTAAAATATGCTTTTAGAAAGATTTATGAGACGAGAGAGAACAGATTTGTTAAACACAATGATTCAGTTTGCAGATCTAAAAATTTAAAAGAGAATTACAAAACATAAAAAATTTACTATATTAAAATTTCAGGAACAACTAACCTGGTATCAAAAGACCGCATTATTGCAGTCAACTTTTGCAAAGATACAATGACTGCACCATATGATATACCACTTTGATACAATAAGCCACTCAGCTGAGAAATGTGCTCGTCAGCCGTGTTATTTACCATGCTTTTCTTTGTTTTAAATGCTCCTAAAAATTTCAAAATCTAATATAATCAATAAAAGTACGCACTTCCAAAATTCTGACTACTTTCTAAGAGAAAGCTGTTTATAATACACAATTAATTGTAATACTACTGCCAACAATACATCTAGAAACTCGGATAATTCTAGAACGAAACTTTTTGAAAAGGTATGTGCGAGATTATGTTGCCAAAGGAAATATAAAAATCAATCTGTAGAAGCGGTGTTTTGAAAGTTTTTACGGACAAGTTGTTTCATTACCCAATAAGATTGAGATATTGAATTTTTTGTTCTGATATTTCAATAAAATTACCTTTAATTCATTTTCCCAAACTGGATTACTCGTAGTTTGTGTTTTTACTATAATAATAATAAAATTTTAAAGAGATCATATAAATAATACTCTCCTCTTGATAAAGATTAGACATAGTTTATCGAAGACATTGAGGAGTTAAAAAATGATATAAAAATTTTTTAATCTTATCTAACGACAAGATTAGTAAAGAAAAAAAAAATTAAAATCTATTCAAAAAAAAATCTCATCCTCATTGTAAATAATTTATTCGCTTTCCTATCCTTTTTCCTCTCTCTCTCTCTCCCTTTTCTTTTATTTATGTTTTTTTAATTCATAAGTGCATTAAGCACATTTTTAATATACTTGTTTTAATATTTAAAAAAAAATCAAGGCTTTAATACGATACTGAGTAAAGATTCCACCAGTCTGGCACTCGCCACTATTTGATTGTTGTTGTCACCGTAGTTTGTGGCTTAAAATATGGACGAGAGCTTGTCGTCGCTTTAGAGGCTACGACGGAAGTAGGAAAAGATAAGTTTCTTAAAATATCATTGAGCTATATAGAACACGAGCAGAGCAAAAAAAGAATAACTGAAATAAATATTCTTTTGGAGCATAATCAAAAGCTTTTTATATTCAAAAGGATTAGTCCTCCATCACTAAACGCTGAAATTAAATACAAAATATCAAGAGACTTGAACATTCTAAATCTATCCTTTACCAGAAATGGTAAGATTAAATTTTATACAGTAAATCCTGCGTGTGTAGAACTGAACATATCGTTAAGAAACTTATCGTTAAGAAGGAATCGCTTCCCGATTCCTATTTTTCAAAATTCTTACTAATGCATCGCTGGAAGATTTAGTCACTCAGAAAGATACAAATAATATAGACATAATAGAGATCCGTCGTTTTGTAAATTTAGGATAAGTCCGAAAATTTCTTCAGTGTTTATTACAATTCTTGGAACAATATTACCAGAAAACACAAAACTCAGGTTTCTAAATTACAAAATTCATTTTTTCATAGATAAACCTCTACAATATTCTAAATGTTTCAATTTTCTACATTAATCTAGATTTTGTAAACAACCTGCAACTTGCGCAAATTACGGCACATTTCATACGGGTGAATCTGCAGCTAATAAAAGTTGCATCGATTTTAGAGGAAACGATCCAGCTAATTCTCTATAATGTCCTCTTTATAATAAGAAAGTAAATATTAGAATAAAAAAAGCAGGCAACAGTTAACGCTACCAAAATCAAGGTGACGATTTCCAGATTCTGATACTGAGAACTGTTCCCCAGTATTAAGAAATCATTCACAAATTTAAAATAAGTAGGAACTATTGGATCAAAAATTAGAAGAAAAAAAAGTTAAATTCCTTTCAAAGTGTATTGGAAAAACAAAATAGCATTTTTAATGGAGATTTTCCAAAGATCGAAAGAAGCAACTTTCACGCATTTAAGCAACATTTTGGAATTTGGGACTCGTACCACATCTCCTACCAGAAATATCAGGCACTTACAGTGATAAAAAGTGCTAGGTATTAAATTCCCTCTATGTCCTTTAGCTGCATTCTAATAAACACAGAAAAAGTATGAGAATAGACAAAATAGTCATGACTGTATGTATTTTAAATCCATTTCCTCTCCTAATTTGTACTGTAGATAAAAAAAAATAAAAATAAAAAAAAACTGCATTTTCTTCTAATTTTATGATATATCCATGATGGAAGGATAAAAATTACGAGAAAATAATTTTTTCTCTTTAATCTTCCCTTTATAAACTTTTTGCAATGCAACTGTAGAAGCCTACAACATAAATCTATTTAGGTAAATATTCTTTCCTTTTTACAAGCAGATTTAAGGCTATTTCAGGAAACTTTCCTTAAAGAGGA
Organism: Nephila pilipes; assembly: GCA_019974015.1. NCBI lineage: Eukaryota > Metazoa > Arthropoda > Arachnida > Araneae > Nephilidae > Nephila > Nephila pilipes. The sequence goes on from BMAW01037466.1 coordinate 561,342, forward strand.
TGACAGATTCAATTTTCCAAACAAAATTATTTTTAGAATAGACAGAATATATAAATTCGGAGGAGGACTGCTAACAATAGAAGCGAAGAATATCTCTGCCTGACAAGTTCCTACATAAATAGAGCAAACGCAAGGTTTAGAAATACTTGCAATCAAAATAGAAATTATAAATATTTCCTTCTATATAAGTAATATTTATATTCCAAACATCTCATTATTAAAATCTTTCTTCGAAACGTTAGCAGATTCGACTTTCTTTTGGGGAGAGAGGGGGGGGTTGAACCTCCATCATCCGATATGGAGACCGAATCATTCTTCAAAACATAGCAATGAATTCGTTGATTAATTAAAGGAAACGACTTTTATTTTCTTCAATTTTTATCGAATTTCATTATTCCCACGCAGAGAAGTGCAACTGGTAAAGCTTCTCTAATATATCTCACAGTATATTCATCCACCAATTCAAGTCATGCTAACAACTATGTTTTACACAATTAATTTGAGAGCGATCATTGCCCCAGCATTAATTTTGGTTCTATGTTACCAAAACAATTAAAATGTAAAAGAAAATATACTCTTACCAGTAAAGTCCCGGGATTAATCTGTAGATGTTGCCGAAGAGCATCTCTAAATTGTTACTTGCCAAAAACACTGTAAAAACACCATTCTGTTTTCTATATTACTACATTTATTCTATTAAATTATAACTTATACATCAGTTATATACAAAGTTATATTTAATTTCACTAGCGATTGCGCATTTAATCTAATCCGAACAAGACATTTCTACATATCTAACTTCTCCTTTCGCAGAGGAGAATGAGAAGAAGGGCTCGTCATACCGTCATCACTGCGCACGTCTACGAAAAGGGTTACGAAAAAAAAAACATGTGATGAGTGGGATTCCCAACATCCTCCCGCCTTTGAGTTTTGCCTAGAAAACTCAAACATTGTATTAAATTTTCAAATTAAAAAAAAAACTTAACATTTTCTAAATACAGATTATTAAGTATTAAAATTTAATAAATAAAACACTTCAATTATACATGCAAAACTATCAATAACACCTAAATCTACCAATTAAAGTTCTTAAAAAAATAACGTTTCAACAAAGCAGTCCTTGTAGTAAAGAAAAGTTCAAAGTCTTAGAAGAAAAATATTTCTACTTGCTTTAACCTCCTTCCATTGCGAGTGGTTGGTTCATACGATTCAGTCTTATCTACAGAATATCTTTCAAGTTCTCTAGTCTCATTTTCAGGTAAAATTTTCGGGTTTATCATACTTTTGGCACATTACATTTTCGTGCTCGCAATCTTCAAGTACAGTCTCAAAACTGGAAGTAAGACTTCTCCATTTTTGGATTTTGAGTTTGACGAGTCTGATGTTTCCATCCGGTGATATAAAGAGTTCCATCACTTTTCCTAAGGGCCTATCCAGTCCTTTTGTGTTGTCACTGGATATCAAAACTGTATCTCTTATTTCAAGAGGTTTTCAATATCACATCTTTTTTTCATATTGTCTGAGCTGACCCAAATACTCAGAACGATAACGTTTTCTGATATTCTGCCGCAATATTTGACGGTAGGGATAGCTTTTATTTAAATATTTACTATCCAAGAGATCCAGGTTAGGTATTCCAACTTCTTTGACCTCTTGCAGGAACATACTGGGAGTCAAAGTTTGTAAGTCATTTGTATCATCACTTACTTAAATAAGAGGTCTCCCATTAATGATGCTTTCACAGTCACATAAGACAATGTTTTACTCTTCGATGTTCAGGGAGGTCTGTCCTAAGACTTTGCGAAGTATTCGTTGGACAATCTGAATCAAACGTTCCCACAACCCACCCCACCAAGATGCAGATGGTGGGATGAACTTCCATTTGATCTTATTCACAGTGCTATACTTGATCACTATGTTCCAATTAATCCCTTTTAAAACATTGTTCGTTCCAACAAGGTTCGTTTCGTTATCTGAGTAAACCATGACAGGTATATCCCGATAAGCTACATATCTTCGGAAAGACTGCAGAAAACTTTCTGTGGACAATGATGTTGTAAGTTCTAAATGAATTGCCCTATATACAGCACAAGTGTAAATGACAATCCAGGGTTTTTATTTTCCTTTAGGTAGAGTGGTCCAGCAAAGTCGACTCCGATAATCTCAAACACAGATCTGGTGCGATCGACATGCAATGGAGCTGCAAGAGTTTCTACTGGTTGCAAATCAAATCTTTTGCAAATAACACACTTCCAGATAACTTTTCGTACAGTGTTTCGATATTTCAATATCCAGAATTCTTCTCTAAAGTTGGCCATTATTATCATAACACTTGCATGATCTAGGAAGCAGTGTTTCCATCGGAAAGGTTTTTCAACAATTGGATGATCACCTGGTAACTCGATAGGGAACTTAAAGTTTTCCAAATCGTTCTTCAATGAGAGTCTTGTCTTAGTTCGAAAAAGGTTGTTCTCATCTACAATAATTTGGAATTTCTGAAGTCTTTTATCTTGCAATCCAATAAAAGACCCTCTCAATGCTATTCTTAGCAATGTAATTTCAGCTCAATTTCTTTCTTCTATAGTTATGCTTCAGAATTTTGTGAAATTCTTCGTAACTCTACAATTAACAAAAAAATCTATAAATCCAAGATACTACCATAAGAAGCTTTGGGTAATTAGATAAAATATCAAATATTTTGTCTTCATTTTCCATATTTGTTACACTAATAACTGTTTTCTTCCTTTCCGCATTTATAATGCCATATGGGCTGGATTCAAAAGTCCGGGAACATGATAACAATCATCTGGATCACTCAAAAGGTAAATCTACTTCACACGGTTGAAAAAATGCCCAGTTTTCATTCTTAATCCAGTATAGAGCATTGCAAGAATCTGTCCAGTATCGTGTAGCTACATCCTCAAATTATAAGCTCTCTTTCACAGATTGACAAAGCCTTGCTCCTATATTGCATGCTAAGAGTTCTTGCCTAGACACTGATGTAGACATGAGGGGTGAGACCCTTGATCTTGCTTGTATTAATTGTCAAGCAGTTGAATCATTACCTTCACTTCTCAGAAACACACACTCAGCATACGCCTTTTCAGAGGCATTGCAAAAAACGTGCAATGTAATCTTCCTATCTCCTTCACATTTGTCTAAACGTCTTGGAACAGAAATGTCATTCAAAATTCTAAGTTGTTTTTCCCACTTTACAAATTTCCTAACCATCTCAGATGGCAAACCGGAATCCCAAGACAATTTTAGCTTCCAGCACTCTTGAAGCATCAATTTCAGTATTAAAGTTACTGGGCAAGTGAATGTAATAGAATCAAAAATTTTGTGAACTTTTGATAAAATTATTCTTTTAGTTACAGGTTGATTTTCTGAAATAAGATCAAAGTCTCTTACATCAACAGACAAAGTGTCATTTTTATTATTTCATTTTAAACCAAAGACTAGAACTGTTTTGATTTCTGATTCAATCTGATCGAAAGAGGTATAATCCTACCCACGAAAATTGAATTTTACAGGACTAAGAATTTCTTGAGATTCGTGAATAAATTTAGTTAATTCTTCTCCGGTGTTAACACTATGAACACAATTGTTCACATAAAAGGACTTCAAAAGGTTTTGTGCAGTTTCTTTGTATTCAGGGGGAGCATTACTCAAATAAAATTCAAGAGTAGCTTCCAACAAGAAAGGGCTTGAGGATATCCCAAAAACAACCCTTCAATGCTGAAAAATTCTCAACCCGTTCACTCTCAGCGTATCACATGCGATACGCTCGAGTTTGCTCTCCTGTGCCCAGCTTATCATATTAGATACACTCCGAGAATGACTGCTACAGACCAACGTATCAATACAGATACGCTCGATGAGAACGATTTATTTGATTTTTTAATGCTACTATAGGGCGTTACAATACCAGGAAATCTATATAGATGATTATTTGGAGTGTTGACCTTGGTTATATGGGCTTGGATTTCACTTCTGGCTATCAGGGGGGGGGGGAATTGTTCAAAGCACGTGTTGCAGCGCGGTTCTTTAAATGTAAGGACATGATTTAAAGGGTGCACTTGCTTTAGGTTTGCTTTTTTTCTTTCTTGCTTGCTTCTTAGAAGTTCGAATGAGAATTTATGGGTGTTTATGAGGGTTAGGGCTTTCGGTAGCAGATGCTCTAAGCTGTTCATTTCATTCGGTCGGTTTTTATTTGTAGCGACAGTCATGACGAAAAGAAATTATTTATCTGATACTGAGATTTTCGAAATAATGAATGAATTTGACAGTAATGTTAGCGAAAATAATTCAAATCTGTACATAGATATTAAAGTAAAAAAAAAGGACTAAGATGTGCCCTTTGCTCAAAATCTTGAGTGAAGCGTTAAAATATGTGCGTATGACATGTGACATTGTACTATGCATTGATTTCTTTTTATAAATATACCATACAGCAAAATAAGATTTATCTTTTATATCTATATATTCCATATAATGGTGCATCATTACGCCATGAAATTTATGCAACGTATGTAAATATATTTGTATTTTCTTAAAAGTATGATTTTTTATGTAATTTTATGTATAAAACATTCAATTTTCGATTAAATTTTTTTTGTTGTATATATTGAGTTTAATACATTTTAAATAATATATGTAAATACCAAAATATTTTAATAAATAGCCGATTTTAGAGGAATTTTTTTCATGAATTAGGCTTAATATCTAAAACGTCTGGGCACAGCGTAACACTCCATGGTAAGAAGCCGCGGGCACAGAGAAGCACGGTAGCGAAAGGGTTAATCGTTTTTTCTCTCCTTTCTCCCACCATAACAATTTCAAATAAAGCCTATCATGTTCATGTAGTCCGATTTGTAAAAACGCCTTTTCAATATCTGCAACAATTCCATATTTTCCTATTCTAAATCTGTTTATGACAGAAGGTATCAGCTCTACCAAATTGGGACCTTTTTCTAAACAATCGCTGATTAATGGTGAATTTTTATCTCTAGCAGAGCCATCAAAAACTGGCCTAACTTTAGTTATTGAGTTTTCCTTGATAACAAGCCGATGAGGCAAATAATATTCTGAGTCCGAACTATTCACTTATTCTATAACACACTGGTCTAACCAATCTTTAAAAATGGTTTCATAATCTTCAATTTTATCTAACTACTTATGAGACTTTATGCAATTTACAAGACTTTTCTCGAAAATGTCCTTACAATTGGTTAAGGGGAATGTCCCTCAATAAAGGGCAATCGTACTTGGTACCTTCCCTTTGAACCCCTAGTAACAGTTCGGAAAAAAAAAGCTCTTTAGCCGATTGTTTCAAATCTTCCCTAGATATCTTCTCAGTGGGATCACAAATATCGAGTGTGTCTAACCTTCATAAATCTGAAATATTTGTGTCAGTTACATGACAGGAAAGAACAGTATATGTACTGCCATATCTTTCAACTTCTTTAGTTTTTCCCATCAGGGTCCAACTTAGTCAGTTTCTACTAGACTAAGTTCTTCTATACCCCCACTGAGTAATCTGCCAGCGATATCCGCCCCAATTAATAAATGAATTTCCAAAGGAGAATATTTATACAATAATTGATCATCATAACCCTTCACAGTATCAGTTAAAATTACTTTACGAGATTTAAGTTCCTTTACAAAAGGGGAATATGCAACTCTGGAAATATTTGGAAAAATTTTTTCTTAATTTAATACCTCAAAGTTACAATGATAGCTATTATCTACATTACTTAAATGAACCAAATATTTTTTGTGATTTTCAGGATTTTCAACAGCCCCAAATAACGAATGTAAAACAGATACTTCATTTAAAACGTTATATTTCATAACTGCTGCAGCAAATGTTGAGAAGTACAGTTGCTGTGAACCCGTGTCAATCAAACAGCGAATAAAATTACTTTTATTTTTATTATTTCCGTGAATTCGAACCACCAATTTTTGTAAATAAACTTGTACGCGCGGAGTATTAGTCAAACTTTCAGAGACAATTCCCCCCCCCCCTGGCCCAATTTCATTATTTCTATTTCAGTGATCTTCATTCCTTTTACACATTACTAACAAATGTGGTCCATTACATTTTGAACAATTAACTTTATTTTTACAATACCGTGCAATATGTCTAAGTTTAAATGTTAGACAATGAAAACAAACACCCTTTTCCATAAGTATTTCCTTCCTTTTTTCGTACGGTAAATTCTTCGCATATCGACAACCTTGAAACACTTACCGAAGCCCAACGAAAACAAGAATTTGAAGAAAGGTTGCGCCTTGAAACTTTAGCTTTGGAAGAAAAGTTGCGTTTAGAAACACTCGCTATATAAAAGAAACGACGTCAAAATCAACACGAAATTGAGCTAGAGAGATTAAAATTAGAAAACCAACTCAAATTAGACACGACGGTTGACGAAACCGACAATTCGAAATTACTAGGCAAGGAAATATCCAAATTTCTTCATAAATATGAAGTTAAAGAAGATATTAGCTTATATTTAGTCTCATTCGAACGTCAAGTGCAACGATTAACAGTTCCAAAAAACATTGGGTTTTATACTTATTAGGCTAGTTACCTTCCGAAATTTCTCACGTCATCGCACATGACCAGAAGAGATAGCAAACAAATACGACCACGTAAAAGAACTTCTGCTAAAAAGATTTAAATTAACGCTAGAAAAGTTTCCCTAATTATTTACCAACCATCAAAAAGTTTATAGCCACACTTGGACCTAATTTTATCACTAACTTGCAACATATTTCGACGGGTGGACATCAGGGTTAAAAATCTAATCTTTTGAAGAATTAAGAAAACTGATCATCTCAGATCAAATGAAACGTAGAGCTCCTACCGACTTTAAACAACATTTTCTAGACGAATGGACAACGATAAATTCGACAGCCGAATTAGCAGAAAAGTTCGAAGAGTATGAAGACGTCAGGAGAACATTAAATCAAAAGCCAGTTAATACGCATTTTAGGGGGGAACAAGATTTCAGAGCTCCAGAAAAATTTCGTCAGTTTGAATCGCCACGAAAATTCGGTCATGATAGATCAAATAGGAAAGTTGCAGCGACCACTAGTTACAATCGACATCACGATACTCAATCCGCCAGTCACGGAAGTTATGAAGGAAATCACGTAAACTCAAATCGAGGGATCGAAAATTGAATTCACGGGAGAGAAAGGTATTCGAATTCAAATGTTTCTAATCCCACGCAAACGAATTACTCCAGGTTTAGAAGATTCAATGATTCGGCGAAAGTGCCAAATACAAGCCAGTCGAAGAGAACTACGAATTTTACGAGAGAAACAAGCAAACCTACGGCAACATGTGCCACTATCAGTCAAGAAAGTCTACGCACCAAGGAAATAATGTTTCGAAACAAGAAAATTACTGCCCTTATCGACACCGGAAGTACCGTCAGTCTACTACGAGAAAATACCAGCACAAGAATCATCGATCCAACGAAACTAGCGAAGAACAAAATTCTCTTAACAGGCATAGATGATGCTCAAGTCACTACGATAGGATCTTTCGAAAAAGAATTTCAGATGGATGAAGGAAACTATTCACTAACTTGGCATGTAATACCTACAGTAAAACTAAAGTGCGAAGCAGTCATAGGTTCAGATATTTTAGAACGAGTATCAGTCAACTTCACGAAGAATGGTGTATAATTTGTTAAATATGAAAATCAAGCATTCTTAAATGCAGATACTAGCGGAAAACGTCGAAAAAGTAGAATTGAATCACATAGGAGATCCTGAGATCAAAAAAAGAACTTACGAAAATGATAGAAAGCTACAAGACTGAAAAGACGGCTAGCACGATGTCACCATGCGAATTATTTTAAAAGATGATGAACCAATTTGTCAATCGCCACGTGGATTAGCATTTACGGAGAAAGAAGAAGTAAATAAATAGATAGAAGAATAGCTCAAAGAAGGCATCATATGCCAAAGCTCATCAGAATACACCAGTCCAATCGTAATGGTCAAAAAGAAAGATGGAACTTCGAGAATGTGCATCAATTACCGAAAACTTAACCAGAAGCTAGTGAAAGATCGAAAGATCTACCTTTCATCGAAGATGTTTTAGATACGCTTCAAGAAGCAAAAGTTTATTCCACGTTAGATTTACGAAACGGGTTTTTCCACGTCAGCATTGATGAATATTGCAGAAAATTCACGTCTTTTATCAATCCAGAGGGACAGTTCGAGTTCAACAAAGTTCCTTTTGGGTTAAGCTCGAGCCCAGGTTTTTTCAGAGATTTGTCACAAGCATTTTTTACCGTCAAAGAATTTTAGTAAGCAATATGGATGACCTTATTGTTCCAGCAAAAGATGCAATGGAAGGACTCCCAAAACTTAAAATTGTGTTCGAAGTTGCAAAGAAATATGGTCTGGAGATAAAATTCAAGAAGTGTCAGTTCCTTATGAGAAAAGTTGAATCAGGTCACATAGTAGAGAATGGAATCATCAAGCCCTCAGTTGCAAGGACGTTAGCAGTAGCAAAGTTTCCAAAACCAACGACCGTAAAGAAAGTACAAAGTTTTCTAGGATTAACAGGAAATTTCCGAAAATACATCAAAGATTACTCGAAAATTGTGAAACTGTTAAGCGACCTCATAAGGAAAGAAAATCAACTTGTTTTTGGAACACAACAGAAAGAGTCATTCGAAAAGTTACAGAAAGTATTGTTTGAAAGTACAGTCTTACACATTTATAAATATCGAAGATAAGAATTAAAAAAAAAAAAAAAAAGATGCTAAGAAGAATACAGAAGAAACACATTCCAAGAATTGGAAGATTTACAAGAAAAGAAGAAAAAAAAATATCTGCGGATGTGGTAAAGCTCCAGAATACAAAATACAGATATGATAAAACATTTTTCTATCAACACCATTTAAGTATCAAACGTAGATAGATATTATTTGGTGAAGTTCATTTGATTTAATTTTATGCCATGTTATTTTCTTTTTATGTACTAAATATTGTCTTGTGTTATTTACATTTTCTATATATGCTTATTTACATTTTATGCTGCTTTATATAAGTATTTTTATCATTCTTATATGATAAAGTGTAAAAATAAAGATTTTGATTACATATTTTGCGCCATGTAGAATATTGAAAAGTTTTGAAATTCATTTTTTACTATTTTTGTATTATTAGTTATTTTGAAAAGTATAAAATATAATTAGTGAGGTTTTGAAAATTCCAGTATAGCTGGAGACCAGCTCTATTTGGGGGGGGGGGGTCAAGCTCTGTAGAATTTTCCAGCTAATTATTAAAGGAATTATTTTATTTTTAATCACTGTAAACCAGTTCTGTCACTCGATAGATGCTTTTTCTAAATCAGCGTCATGTGATAGCTCTTTGCAGCATAAATAGACTAGAACATAAATTAGTGACCTTTGGTTCTCGCTCTCTCCCCAATTTTTCGCTTCTCTCCTTCATTACCTTCGTCCAGGTATCTCCAAGCACCCGAGCGCGTTCAGTGCTCTTCATAATATGGGTTGTGTGATACCCACTTGATTTCGTTGGACGGGCAATAATACAATATTTGGAACCTATATTGGGAGTATTTCCAATTTTACCAAAACGTTAATGCTAAATCAAATTAAAAATTTTGAGAGAAATTGATTGTTTAATAATGGCAGACATTCACGACTTTCCTTCTTATGAAAGCTCAAAGACTCCAAATATATAGAGAGACTTTAAGTAAAAGTGACTGCCATGTGTGTGTGTGTGTGTGTGTGTGTGGTGTGTGTGTGTGGTGAAGTATTGTGTGTGTGTGTGTGTGTGTGCGTGTGTGTGTGTGTGTGTTATTAATAATATGGATAAAATTAATTCTAGAAAGCATTCATAGTACACCCTAGTATTATAAAAAGATACAGCTTTTGTCTGAAGATTCGTGATGAAATCTTAACTTTCGAATGGCTCACCTCACTGGCTTCAGCGGCGTGTTATCATAAAATTTTTGTGTACTCAAGGACATCTTTGATTTCTGACCATTTAGGAGCCAGTGACTGCAAATCTTCAAAAGAGAATAAACTGAAAAGTCAGGACGTCCAAATAATCTTACATATACCATAGCCTCTTTCGAGTTCGTTCATGCGTAGCAAGGTCCTCCAGTAAAACGAAGATTGTCTGCGTGTGATACTCCGTAAAGTCACCATTTTAAAAATTTACCGATCCCTTCAAATTTTTTAGACTTCAAACTACACTTTCCTGTATTAGGTTCAAACTCATTTATTTCTATCGCTAAATATATATACGTTTCTATTTTTTCGACATGCGCAAAATTTCGCGTGAAAGAAACCTCTTCGCCAAAATCTGCCAATCCTCCATCACCCATGCAATATAAAATTATTTGGTATTGTTCATTTCTTCATTCAAATATCACAAAGTAAAATTTAATTGGCGATAATACACAATTATACACTATAAAAAAAATATATTCCGTTTTGGTGTCGATATATCTTTTGGCGATAATTGAATAAAAATTACATAACGATGGATAAGAGTAGATTAACGGATGAAAATTACATTTTGATAAGACTTCTAGAAATCCTTCTTAGTGGGTCTACATCGAAAATGAGTTACTATGCTATGAATTTCGAAGTCAATCGGATGTCTTTTGAGGAGATCTCGTCGGTGGTATGTTCCGCTTACATATAACACATCGATCACATAACTCGATCTAACATGAAAAACAACATTTTTTTCCATTTTTATTCATCAACACTAACACCTTTTGTTAATCACCTTTTAGGGTAACAATAGTCAACCTTTTCCAGAATCTTTTTTTTTCCTTTTTTCTTTTTTCGCGAGAAATCATGTTTTGTTGCAGTAAATAACTGATAAACAGACTTTCTGAATCATGGACTCTGCTTTTGTTCATCGAAGCAATCGCGGCTTCCATAGGAAAAACCTTTTTCACTTCATCAAAAACCTTTGGTCGATCGGAGACTTAAAATTTTGACGTTTTCAAGCAGAAGTTAGTACTCTAGAAAGACCTTGTTACTGGTTTATAGGGCGCCCATCTCTGGGGTTAAGTCTGCGGAGTTATGATCGATGTGTTTTGCTAGATGTAGAGGCAGCTACTACTCTGCTCTGATGACTGGTAAATTCATCATCTCCTATTGTAAATATATTTTGTTCTTCATCTCCATTTAATAAATTATAAAACTACTTAAGCATCTCATCAATTTCTACAAAACAAATACCGAATCCGGAAATGGAATTACCCTAGACAACCAGAGCTAGACCGCATCAGTGATTCAGGGATGTATAATCCATCACCCACGAGGTCTACACACACACACACTCATATATTATGCTTATTGAAAATACTTTTACGATCATGAAACTGGAAGTCAAATTCATGGTGGGTTTAATTTAATATTCATTATGAAGCACAGTGTGCAAGGTCAGTGCCCCTGAGCCCCGAAGAAAAACATTTGTTACGCTAACCAGCGACACGTAAGCTGACTCTATTACGAGTACGCCATATGCGCGTAAAAACGTCATGAACACCGAGCTCACAGGCATTAGCGACGATTAATGAGCCCAAAGGTGTTAACAGCATTATCGCAGGAACAGAATGTATTCGAGCAGATAAAAAAGAAAATTTGGAATAGAACATAATTCTCCGTTCACTTTTGATTAGACGGAGAAAAGGCAATATACTAGCGCGTAGCAGCAAAACGTAAACCATCGCATTACGACAAGCCTACGCAGCATATTATATAAACATGAAATCTGAATACTCCTCTCAGCACCGCTGCGCTGAAACTATTCAGATTTTTGCTGACTGGTACATTTGCTTATATTTAAAGAGCATTTGGCAATCTGATTGACCAGGTCTCAAAAGTATCAATAGGATATATTTATTTTAACAATAAAAAATACAAAATATGTAGGCATTTAATGATGATGTCTCAATAACGAAAATCAAATTACTCATCTTAATTTTGCTTTCTACAACATGTAATTTACTTGAAAGTGAGAAGATAGATTTAAATAAAATTTGAAAAATTAAAATGTAATTAATTTTTTAAAAAAATTCAAATTTTCATTTAGCTTCTAAGAATCAGATCAAATAGGCATACCAGAGAAAATGCCCTTCTCATCGAATGAACAACTAAATTTATCTCAATACTTAGATTAAATCTATTAAATACTTCACTTTATATACAAAAATTTTAATTAACTTTTTTAGTAAAGTTAAATATTTTTTAGATTTAAACAATAATATATTAATATCTTAGGAAAAAACTCGTCTGCATTGAACAAGATACTTCTCATTAGTACAAGCTCATATTATATAACATTTATCTTTTAATAACTGATTATTATTTATTTAACAATAGCACAGTGTCTATTATAACATTTTTTAATTTTCATATGTAAACTCTGTTTCCAATTCTGTTAAGTTTCAAAGGTATAGTGTTCTTAAGTTGCAAAATAATTTGATTAAAATGCATTTTTAAGTTTTATATTGAATGAGCAGAATTTTAAATTTTAAATGGTCTAGGAAAATAATTTTTATATATATATATATCATATATATATTATATGTGTATTTATTATTTTTTTGTATAATGGTATGTGATAGTGTGTCATGTGTGTGTGTGTGTGTGTGTGTGTGTGTAAAACAACTTGACACATTATTGTTGGTGTGCCTTGAAAGAATTAATCTTGATGTTTGTTAATACATGGAAGCATTTTAGTATTTTATGGTGTCCTACCGTACCAAAAGTACAAGCGCGCTAAAGTACGGCTTACATAGATGTCATCCTGCTGAGAAGAAAGACGTTAAGATCGAGGCGAAAACTTTTTTACTCGAGGGTGGGAGAGGAGGGACTCTTAAATTTGTTAAAAGAGGTTAAATACAAAATACAATTCTAAAAGAAAAAAATTATTATAATTAAAAGAGAAAGAAAAAACTTGGCGTTAAAACATTAGAAATAAAAAAGAAAAGAAAAAATGTATTCACACACGTGTGTGTATATTGTCTGATAAGTATTGATTGTGTGGTAACATGTATGTGTGCAAGATTTTTTTATCTTTCATTTTACTTTTCGTTGTTGTAACAAAATTTTGGCAAAGGGGAGAAAACACAAAAATTAGGAATTCTTATTTAAGTTTGCTTAGATAATAATAAATATATCTTAATAAAATAGATCTTCTTTAAAAGCGACATCATGTTTTTATGAGCTTTTATTCCTTTTATTATAAAATATTGTGAAATATTTCTACATTATTCTAACAAATATTAAGTAAGACCTTCCAACAAATGAGTATCTGATTGTATAAATTACATTAGTATGTGTATGTTGACGTATAGTAATAATAATATTTTCTGCACATTAATATTTGAATAATATGAAGCGTATTTGCAATGTCAGAAAGAATCATTTTATTCTGATTATATTGTAATAAATATTTTAAAACAAGAAGATATTCTTTTTGTTTAGATTATATTCTAATATCATAAGATTAGATTTAGATTATATTCTAATATCATAAGATTAGATTTAGATTATATTCTAATATCATAAGATTAGATTTAGATTATATTCTAATAGTTTGTTTAGATTATATAATATCAAGTTCATAAGACTTAAATGAAAAAAAAAAACATTTTAAATAAATATAGCAAGCTCATAAACGTAAAATTATCCCAAAGGAAAATCGTCAGAAGCGAATAATAGTAATATTTTTGACTAACCGTGAATGAAAACTGATATTTTCTTTAGTTTTTATTTTCTTTATTGATATTTTCTTTTTTTTCTTATATTTATCTTTTGAGATACCTTTAAATTTCGAATGCATAAGTTGTAAACTAATTTAAAAGTATAAGTTATGATCACAAATTATCTCAAAATAATTAAGCGCATTAAATTAATTTAAAATTAGGAAAATCCTTTAATTTAAAGAGAAACTATATTTTTTGATAGAATATGATATTGAAAGGAACTTTAATTTCAAAGTCGAATTTTGAAGAAAGGGATATATTTTAGGTTTTTTGAAGAAAGGTATATATTACAGGTTTTTTGAAGAAATGTATAAAATAAAAGCACTTCAGGTTATATTAAAACGAATAAGAAACAGTCTTACAAATCAATGATTTATTTCAGTTAAATGTTCCACAAGCCTTAACGCTATATATTCCCTTTTATCATCCACAATTCATCAACGGAAAAGACTGATCGCTGGAAAAGCTAAATACTCACCGCCTCTAACACAATACCCAGTCGTTACAGGCTTCCTTGAGGTTGAATGCTCCTTGTCGGGACACACAGCTGAAGGAAAGTCCAACGCCATATTCGCCGATGATAGAGGACAACATGTGTTTCCATCAGGGTAAGTTCTTTTATCATGGAACAATTTTCGATCTTGGACTTGCGTGACTTCTTTCGTTCGTTATTTTCGTTATGAACCCCGTTTTCTTTTTCAATTCCATGGAAGTGATCATTTTAAGAAAAAGGATTGCAGTGCATCTCGGTATGATAAGGTATCCGGAAACGTCTACAAACACTTCCTGAGACAGCAGTTCCTTTTATCGGACAACAAACAGCTGAAGGTAATCGCAACAATATTCGCCCGATTCGAAGGTTAACAAGAGCTCCCATCTACAGTAGGTTTTGCGCATCGCATTGGACGCACTTTCAATTTTCAGTCTTATATTTCATTGTGTTTTCAATTGGAAACTCTGGGTTTTTCTTCGGAATGCAAATGGAACGACTGCATCATCGTTGTCGCGGCACATACCTATCTCCACGATGCACGTTGTGTTTGCAGGACAGCAGTGCTTCTTGTCCGAACAGCACACAGCGTCTATGTGATGGCAGCACTCGAATGCCTTCACCCCCATACAACATGTAGAGCCTAAAAAGGAAAAAAATATATGACTTCCTCTGAAATACATACAAAGTATTAAGTCATTTTTGTTTTTCAAATAAACTTGAGTGTTTGAAAATGTACATTCAATACCAAATTTTGAACTACTTTAGTTTATTCTGCTGCGTTAGAAAGGTACGGAATATACAATGATCATCTTGATAAGAATTGTGAGAAAGAGCAATCGCTTAAAGTAGTAAATCAAGAAGTCCGAGTCAGAATTAAACACTGGAATATTATCAAGATCATAAAGTTACTTTAAAAATGTGTTTATTTTATTATACTTTCGCAGCAACTTTTTACAAAATGAAATATTTTATATTCACTGAAAAATTAAATTAGAAGGGAGCATAGACTGCTGGCCCCTGATCTCAAGACATCAATAATATCCTAATTTAAGAGTAAATACTGATTTTCGCAATCTAAAAACCAATAATTTAACCTTCATAAAACTGTATTAATGAAATTTTGAAGGAATGAAAATCAATGGAAATATGGATAATCTTTTTTTTTTTTTTTTTCTCTTTTCAATCTTTTATAGTATTTCACATCAGTGATGGGTTTTTTTGGGTTGAGTGTACCAATATGAGTTTTTTCTTTCTCGATATAGCTTATCAACTTTAAAGTTACTAAAATTGAAACAAAATACCTTAATTTTTTTACTTGTCTGTTTCCGGATATGTACACTTTGACATTCCACTTAAATAAGGACTTTTATTGAAAAAAAGCAATCTAAAGGCAAACTATGGTAAAAGTTAAAGGTAAAAATCATACATGCAACTTTTTTACTCTTAACAAATTAAATATTCGAAAAATCAATACAGAAAATTTGGAAAAAATTATGAATATTAACACAACACTATATACCATTATGAAATATGCATTACATTTTAAATAGAGAAAGGGGCATTACTTTGTTTGAAAATGGAAACTGCTCTTTATTCTTTGCTTGCATATTCTAAATTGAACTAAAAATTACGATTTTCATAATTATTGGAATATTTTCAAAAATAATCGAAAAAAAATTGAATTTTGTAAAATCTTTACGATATCCTTTATCGATAACAAAGCATCGTATATTTGTGCAAAAATTCTCTGTTTAAAAAGAAGGTACCTTTTAACGTATATATTAACTTGTCTTACACTTCCAGCCTTGAATGTGTACAGTAAACCTTATTATTTTCAAGCACTTGTTGCTGTAGTTGCTTTTTTCATTGGCTCAGAAATTGATACATTAAAAAAACATCTTTGCATGCGCTCACATTTTTTTTAAGTAGAACTTTAGAGGTACAGTTGCAATAAAAAAGGGGGTTGGTGGGGTAACTCATTGAAAAATACGAAAGTGGATCTAATATAGCCATCTTAAATTACTTAAATAAACTTTTGGATCCTTTTATTCCTTATATGTTCATTTATTCAGTCGCTTATTCACTTGAATTAAAGTGGTTCAGCAAGGAATAGTGAACAAAAAGGGAAATAGCTCCACTAAAAGTAAAACATCGGTTATCTGTTGGAAATCTACTTGCTTCTTTTTTTTTTCGGGGAGTGGGGTATTCACAGAGAATTAATCGCATCTAATTTCTTCATGACAATCGTACAATTATTGCAGTATACTACTGTGAACTTTTGGAGAAGGTTAACGCAGCCTACCTGTCAGAAATACGTTTTATTGCGAACAGCAATATTCTCCTTCTCCAGGACAATGCAAGACTAAACACAAAGGATGTGACGCAAGAATATTTAAAGAACTTTACCGGACAACATTCGAACGTCCTCTTAACATTTCCGACTCTACACCTACCGGACTGTTTCTGGTACGAAGCCCTCAAAGAAGCGTTCGGATGAGATAAATTTCAGCGAGTGGAGAAGATGAATTTATGCGCAGTTGGATCCAAACGCGTCTGACTCCTTTTTATCATACTGGAATAAAAAATGACTAGTTCGTTTGGGGGGTGGGGAATGTTTATCTTAAAGAAGGACGCATAAAAAATAACACTGGTGTTATTTTGGAACATATTGAAGGTTGGATGGAGTGCCTAGCCCTGTTGGGCTTTAAACTCCCGTCAGAATATTAGTTCAACTTGATATTTCCATATGTGCCCAGTGCAATGAATAATATATTTAAAAATTTAATATAAAATGAAAAATTGAGCAAGTTATGTGATCAAAAAAAATTGAGCAAGTCAAATGAAAAAATTCCCATCGAGATAGGAAAGAGGAGGGGGAACGAGCAATACGAAAAGATGAAAAATGTCTGCTTCGTTCTCTTTTTTTTAAAAAAAACCCATCATTCATTTAAATTACCGTCGGATCCCGTTTACTCACAGTAGTCGGATCCATTTATATTAAACCAAGAATTGATAAGACAGCGAGTCACAGTATTAATATAAACTGTTAATATAAATTCCAAAATTGGTATGTATTTTCTGCCTTACGCTTACACTCTTTTGACATTATTTTTCATTAATGCAGAAATCCTTTATTCAAGTAAAAAATCTTTATAATTTTTAAAAATTGTCCAGCAAAAATGTGTGTATAGCCAATATCATTGACTATGAAATTTTGAAATTAATTCCTTACAAAAAATTCAAACCGAAACTTTTCACTTTCCGAGAAAGAGTCTAATCCAAACCTTCAAATCCGAAAAAAAAAAAGGATAAATATAAATAATAAAGATGTCGACCGTCTCTTAGTCTCAAACGTTCTAAGGACGCGTCTCAAAGACAACCTTTTGTTTATCTCCGCTTCGTCAGATTTTCATCTTCTCTCTTTTGTGACGAAAATGGCCATCTGCACTTTACTATCAGGAGACTTGAGGGCTATCGTTTCGTAAAAGATTCCTACTCTCCCTCTGAGCGTTTTTTTGTTCGTTTTTAGGTGTGCAAACATCATTTGACTTGTTTCTTTCTCAAGTTTCAAATTTCTCTCATTCGAAGTATAAATTTGCTATTGCAAATTGAATCTCCTTGGCATTCTATAAACTATATGGCACAAATGAACTTCCTGCACTTAACAGGAAGTCTTGATGTCATCTGAAAGAAAGAACACTGTGAATCTCGAAAAAATGGAGCCTTGGTGAAATAGCGAAGTAACGAATTCTAACTGTATTCACTCATGGATTGTATTTAAACTTCCAAAATAAAATATGATTTTTTATTACTCTCTAAATGTCAGTCACATTCATCAGGTCATTATGTACATGAAGAAAGGATAGAACATTTTTAGTTTCCTTATGATAGAATTTATAACAAGACTTCAAAATATATCAAATAAAAGAAATTGTTACACTTTTTAAAGTTTAGTGCTATTTATCTATTTACCTCTAATTATTTTTGGTACAATTATTCATAAATGAGTGAATGCAGAACTAACGATTTGGGAAATAAATATTATCTTAATAATCAGACAATGTCAATTTTCTAATTTATCACACAGAATATTGCTCTAAACTAATTTCACGAAATACTCTTAAGATATAAATGCTCAAGTTTAATTTAAAAATATTTTACACTTCTTTAAATGCATAAAAAATGACAATGTGATAAAATTGTAACAATTTATTTAAAATAATATTTTTACTAACATTACTTTTTCAGGACTAAAACTTTTGATCAAATAATTGTTTAAATACTTCTTTACCTGAAGTAGAAACGTAAAGTTTAGATAGAGAAATTTGTAAAAAACGTCGGAAAGGAACCACAGGAATAAAAAATAAAAAAGTTATACGACAGATATAAAAAAAAATCATTATAATTAATATTCGATTACCTGACTTTTCTTATTCCTTACGCAAAATGCACATTAACTTTTAAAAAGTTTTAAGAACTTCAAATTAAAAATTTTAATTCAAATTTCATTTCATTGATCTTTTTTGGAAAAATAATACTTGATTGTAATGACTTTCTGTAAGCATTATATGATTTTACATAGTGTTGCTTACATACATTTTAATTTACTTCTAATAGATACTTTTTCTAACATTTATGAAAAACGAAACACTGAAAAAGTTATTTTCCAACTGCCATAAATTTGTTTTCCTTAGGAAGAGGAGACTTAGCTTACCATCTGGGCAATAGCCTGTTCTATCGGGACAAATAACAATTCCCAAGACAACGCACAGTTGAAAGCTCAAAATAGCAGCAATTAAAATTCGCATTTTTTTTTTTCTGAAAATAAAATAAAAACGTAAGTAAAACTGTTCCTACCAATCGAAAATGTTTTTTTTTTTTTAATCTTAAACTTTCTTTATGGTTATAAAACTGAAAACTATACAGATGTAATAAAATTGCAGTAAAGGTAAATAAGGAAATCTTAAAAATATTCTATGTATTTACACAATTTCATAGAAGCAATATAGGGTCTAATCAGAGGGGAAATCTGATTGATTGATTGTCTATTAACGGTACACTTAGAAGTAACACGAGAGCTTTTGGCAGTGGTCTTCGCAGCTTTGAATCCCGGTCAAGTTATGACAGCAATACCTGAGCTGGTTGACCCTTTCTAAACTCCCACACTATGTCAATGGGAGGACATGGGACCTTGACCAGATTTTACGTGCTCCAGTCCCGATAAATGGCGGATTTTTAGAGGCATCAGGCGCGAGCTCATGACTCGAAGGAAACAACATCGGCTGCGAGTGTGCTACCGTGGCCACTAGGCTACCGAAACGGAATTGGAATAGCTTAACAAAGGATTCTGTATCCTTACTTATTTTTATAATTTCGGCATTGGGTGGGAGCTCAAATTACCGCCTCAGAAATTCTCCTGCTCTATTAAGAACCAGTGCTTCCAGTTCTATAAAAACTTTAAGTCCGTTCCTCCAGCTGTGAGCCACCTGGTTTTCACTACTGAGAGAAAATTTTAAAATGCTAGGGACATATTTTCTTAAAATTAAGTTAATACTTAAATAAAAAAAAACTAAATAGTGAATATTTATTGATTATTAAATATTTAAGAAAATGAAAATAAAAGAAACTGTTATTAATTATAGCAAATTTAATTTAAAGGTTCTCTTCATACACTTAATGAAAGGTTTGTTTTAAACATGCCATTTAAAAAGAGAGAGGTCTTATTAAAATTAATTGACTAAATTCACTAACTGATAAAATAAACATACATGATTTAACAACACAAGGTTTATTATATCCAAGTGTTTCATTTAATCAATTAATTCCAACAATGTTAGATTTTATTTAATTATAACCATATTTTAATACAAATAGTATTTTCGTAATATCTTAATGTTTTTTCATTATAGAAGAACATTATTCAATTTTTGATATTATACGACTAATATATATATAAAAATATTAATGAGGTGGTTTGACAATACATGTAAAATAATGTTATTTTTTACTGAAACTTGCTTACATGATTTAATCACATTTTTTTAATTTTTTAACAAATTTTAGTTTCATTTTCTCAAATTTACAAATTTAGTTTCATTCACGAATTACGAATATGCTGTCATAACTGAATTCCCAAACAGCCCTAAAAATTTCACAGAAGAAAAAGATCTTTCTTGAAAAAACTTCTAAGCAAAACTTTTAACTACCCTCCCCCTTCTCTTTGATTCAAAAACGAGCGCGAAACGTAAACTGAGAGACCATCCATTAAACGAGGTTGAACAGTGACAAAGGAAATTATTAAAATCTTCCTTTTTTTTTTTTTTTTAGAGTTTTGAAGATTCAAAATGAGATGGGAAGGTTGATTAACTGTTTATTTACGCTACAATTAGAAGTAATACGAGGGCTATTGGTGGCAGATCTCGAAATTCTGAATCTCGGTCAAGTGACAAAGACGACACCTGAGCTTGCATCTCTCCCTCCTAACTTCCACACCGTGCCCACGGGGGACTTTGGACCTCGACATATTAAACGTGCATCAGCTCCATTACATGGCGGGTCTTTCGAAATGAGGATGTTTCCGAGCTATAAA
The DNA here is from genome assembly GCA_019974015.1 of Nephila pilipes. Taxonomy (NCBI): domain Eukaryota; kingdom Metazoa; phylum Arthropoda; class Arachnida; order Araneae; family Nephilidae; genus Nephila; species Nephila pilipes. The sequence continues at coordinate 582,210 of BMAW01037466.1, forward strand.
AATTGCCAAATATTGCCACCGTTATCAGTTCATTGTCCATCGCTAGGTCATAGTTTAAATGTCCAGGAACTTTAAGGTGTGGTAGTTCAAGGACGAACCTAAGGATGAAAAGTCGAATACCGACAAAATCGTACAAATAGCTGAACTTATTCTTTCAACTCATGGTTTCATATAGCTGACTCTATGGACTCGGAAAAAGCTAGAAAAAAAATTGAGCATAAGACTTACAATGGTTGAGAATTTCTCAGCAAATGACTTCCTTCAAGAAGGTGCTTGTGAATATTCTTCATAGGCTTCTGTATTTATATCGAAAATATCAGCAAGTCCTCTTATATTTATCCTAAAATCAGTTCAAAGGTTCAGAATATCACAGGGTATCGTATCTCTCTCTCACATGAGTTCCTTTAAAGATAATACATTTTGAGACTACAGTTCAAGTTAAAATAAGAATTGGGGTTTTGTAACCATAGGCTTGAATAATATTTGCTTGATTCAGTCAAGATATACAAAATAATCAAAATATTTTCGCAAGATCGAGGAAACATTTAGATAAATAAAATTAAATCCATAAACTTGAGATTTTATTTTAAGCTGTAATCAATCGAATTTTTCGGAAATAATTAAAACCTAGGCTATTTTCGGATAAGAAGTCTTACTAATTATTCTTTTCTATATACAATTTCGAATGACGTATTTAACAAAAAATTGTATACCAATTTTGTCATCATTTCTACAATTAAATTTGTTGAAAATTGTACAAAACGTGAGCTGGATAGTAGAAAAATCCTTTCTAAACGAAATTTTACATAAGAAAGTCTTTAATGAGAGCATTAATAAATAATATGAATTATAAGGTAAATATAAGTGAATTAATACGCTACTCATTTACACTCGTTCTGCTTCTCTTTTCACTTAAGCTATTCTTTCAAATGATTCGTCTCGTTTCTTCTAGATCCATTCTTTAAAATTAGAAATAATATTCTATTCTAGATTATATGTAAAGATACTAAAGAAAAGTAATAATATTGCAGGCGAAAGATACAAATTGCAGTCAATGTTAAAATAATTAACACAAATTTTATGAATATATTTATCCATTCTTTAGCTGTAAAACTGACATTCCAGAATAATAATTTTAAAAGCAGTGAAATTCATGCCACTTCAGGGCATTTTTCATGTAATAATTTTTTTTGTAATTTTAATGCAAGTTTTTTCAAAATAATTATTTTTACGATGAATAATTTTTAATAATATAAATCATTAAAAGGTTAAAATATAGCGTGTCTCATAAATGTACAAACTGTTGTTTTTCTCGGCATCAATTAAAGTAAGATGCTAGAGTAATAAAAATAATTAATGATTTTATAATATTGTGGGCATAAAAGAGAACTAAGGTTAAAAATTTTCTCGTGTTTATCAAGAAAGGATAAATGTGATTTAATAATAAAACTTCATATACCAAAAGTGTACAGACAACTACCAAAAATTAAAATAACAAATTCAGAATAAAAAATCGGCGTATTCCAAGCACTTTCCCAGTGACATAGTTGCTATAGAATATAAGAGACGAATAGTTTTTTGAGTTGAAGTTTATTGTGATATGCCTTGCAACGAACAAATCTCTAAAGCTGATGAAACGGAAATTTGATATTTAAAGTGTAAAGGAATGAAGACATATTGCATGTTGAAAATTTCTAAACACATGCAATGGAGCAGATTTGGAGCTCATAATACCTTTTTGCAAAAAGGAATGTGGACATATTTCAAACGTCTATCACCTCGCTCCACACATAGTGCATTACGAGTTGGAATATCTACAGTATGGCTACGAACTGGGAAATCAAAGAGACGACTCGAATTTGCGAGCTACTTCCAATCATAAAATCTATGTGCGTTGAATTGCCAACAACCTAGACACCACAGAATCCAGGTCTACAATTCACAGTCGCTTACAAGCAAGGAAATTTCATATATATCATAGCCTGCGGAGAATTTCAGTACTGAAAACACATCATAGAGAGGGACGACTACTTTGGGTTAAGAAACGCATGGATTAAAAAGATGAATGGTTAACTGTTCTCTTCGGCATTGAAAAGTAGTTCAATATGGAAGGTCCAGATGGTTGGACGTTATTGGTATGAACTTTGACAAGAAACCATGGCCTTTTTTTAAGTCGGCAACAATGAAATGAAGTTGTCATGGCTTAGGTTGCATTCTGTTTCAACGACACAATTGTTATATGTTTCCTACACAGTTTCCAATGCTCAGAAAATTCTCAGGATGTGCTACAGACTCATTGGCTTCTATTTGGCAACGGTCTGGGAGGTGAAAACTGGACATTCTAGCAGGAAAACACTTCGATCCATAGCCCTAGATCAACTAAAATTCGGTTTATATAGAATCAAATTACAAGTATATGGGTAGACTAGCTATTAGCTCGGTTCTGAACTTGGTAGGAAAACCTCTGGGAAGCATTAGCACGAGATGTATGACTACGGACACCAATTTTCAACGTTTTCGGAGTTAAAGCAATATATAGGTGAGAGTTGGTTCTCTTTAAAACTTCATTTGCTGCAAGCCGTAGCTTTATCGGGTATTCAAATAAATTAGAAATAACTGTTTCTAAATTCTAGCTATAAGGGAACAAATTCTATTTGTTCACATATTTTTTGGATTGTGTAATTTTTATTTTAATTCTCCACCAGAAATTATTAGCTTTATTTGATATATCAGTCAGAGAGGTTTTCTATGTTGAATATTTTTCTTCTGTTCATTACCTTTTAATTAATATATTTTTCCGGAAAAAAAATACCTGTCCATATGTACTATATATTGGTTATTATAAAATGTATTAATAATAGTAATGGCTAGTATATTGTATATTTAAACTTTTCAATTAATTCAAAAAAAGTTAAGTCCTTTTCGATAACGATTTCTATTCATAAATGTAATCAAAATTGATATTTTCTATACTTAATTGGTTTTTTTTAACTTTTAATCTAATTTATATTATTTTTATATTTGGGAACTAGTTCTAAAATGCTCCCATTCTAATTAGGTATTAATATGAATGCGGGAACATTTGTATTATCTCTATAAATATTTTGATTTTACATGTATTATTCATTACTCTCCCTAAGAATATTTTTGATTGCCAGTGTGTGTTTTATGGCTTATAATATATAAGATTCATTACTCGAAAAAGTTTATTCATACATCGGTTCAAAAACATGAATTCTGTAGAAAATAATTTTTGACCAACTAAATATTTTGAATGATATAATTTTGAATCCATTCATTAATAAAGAAAAACTAAGTTCTGTGAAAGTAAAGTTTAATTTCGCATAATGATAGATTTAAAAGTATGTCAAAGACAAGTATTTGAGTAATGATGGACTTTTGTTATTTTAAAGTGCTTTAGAAAAGGAAAAGTACTTTGAAGCCGAAACATTTTTTTTTTTTACTTCTTACGTTTAAATCATTTGACATAAATATTGTGTACATAAAGTAGGAAAATTATTATATGAGTTTCACGATAAATTTACTTTATTATTTTAAATATTTTATTATTTTATTTTTATTATTTTTTTTACACAATAACCACCTTCCCATCCCTTTAAAAAAAAGTTTCAAAGCTGTATAGCTGTTGCAACTTAATTCTTCAAGATCGAGCTTTTGTAAAGTTTTTGCTTTCTCCCACCAGGTGGAGGCCCAGTAGTAGTATGTTCTGTATCCAGCGCCATGTTTGTATTGATTTTTTTGCGTTGTTACTATCAAATGAATGACTATTTGCATATTGTTTGTGTGTGTGTAAAAGGAAAAGAGATACATTTAGCCTAGAAAGTCGCCAATGACTAAAAGTCCATTAATATAGTGAATAATTTAAAATGGTATAATTCTTTGAACAAATTTAATGCTTTTAGATGTGACGATTGTTATCATCACACACTGACCAACATGCATAAAGATAATTTTATGGTTACTGTTCAGTCTATTTTTATTAAAAATTGAATCGAAGGAAGTAGAATGTCGCCAAACAGCAGGCAATTCATAATCTCTTTCCACTGATCTTAGGATTGGGCGGGATATGATATGAGTTTTTCCAAAAATAATTGGGAGCGCCTAGCTTTAGACTCTAGCTATCTAAACTGATTCACTTTTTCCCCGTAAGAAACGAACTCGAACGACCTTGGGGCGACCAAACGTGTAAAATATGATTTTCATTTACCTTTATTAAGTAACGCAACTAGAGTCCGTCCCATTACATCTACTCCTTCCCCCATCAGACATGTATAGTTTTTCTCATACCACAAATTGAGCGTTAGGAAGTAAGAATGAAGTAATAAATTGGATCAAAATTTAATATACCTATATCTGGAATGCACATCATAACCACGTGCTTTTCTCTCTGTGTCAAATAATTGTTTTGATGTGAATGGCCGTGAAATGACTTAAAATTAATTAAGTAGATTCGACTTAAAAGGGGATTTAAACTAATTATTAATCTAAGAAAGGCAGCATCGGATCACTTTACATTTTCTGAATTTATATGCATGCAGAAAAAAAAAAGTATTGTGAGACAAAGAGAATTATTGTTTAAAGGCATATAAACCGCTTTTATGTCGAGTAGTTGTAGGTAGCAGAAAATGTTAACAAACAATTAAATGAATTCAAAATATGGATGAAATTCCACTTGGAATGATCAGGAGGTGAGATACACATTCAACTTATTTTCCACGTTTATCTATTTATATTTCAAAAGGGAATTAAATATTAGTAGATATTCATACAAAACTTAATATACCAGTAGTTTTCTATGCGGGGTAGACATCTCAATGGGTGTTTTTTTAATGTGTACTAAAATATGGTTTTAACGATATTTTCGGAGAGGGATTGAAGACTGGTAAGTTATAATTTCACTCCAATCCAATCAGATCGTCCCACTTTCGCAAATATATGGAATTTGAGAAAGTGTAAAGTTAATTTATCTATCATATAATGAGTATACATAATGAAAGATCATTAAAAAATAATAACTTTTTAAGAGAGGAATGACTCAAATTTTTGAATTTTTGAAATGCTTTGTGCTGTTCTAAAATTATGATTCAGAAGAACAATATGCAACTTTTAAGTGTACTGGTAGAACTGATGCAATATTTTATTAATTTTATCCTTTCTTTTTGTCTTATAAAACTAAGAGAAATAAATTATTATATATATATAATTTTTTAATTCGAATAATTATGTATTTTTATATTAAGTCAACAATATTATTTGAAATAAATGTGTACCTTTATTGAAAGGAGCGCTTCAAAATAATTTTTTTACAACGGTGCCTTGAAATCATAAGGTTGCACAACAGAAGCACGATTAGAGTTTTCAGCACTCAAAAAAAACTGAAGATTTTAACACCCCTCCTATTTGCAAAATTCAGTGGGGAAAAAGAAATAAAAACAATTTTAATGTGTTTAAAATAATAGTACTTTAAAAAAAAATTCATATATTTTTTTTATTTCAAATAGTTTGAAATATTTTAATTTTTAAAGTACTTTACACAGTCAATACACTAAAGCAGTCAATACATCAAAATAATGTCGAAATAACGTCAACAATATTTTTGGGTGGAGTCAGGCACTGTAAAGTAATGGAGGGGATAAATTGTTTGTTGTGTATATAGAACTAAAAACTGCTTCTAAATCAAAAAGAGACAAAAATCAGAAAAAGATAAATTATATTAAGATGGAGTAATGAAATAAGTATGCGAATGAGATTTTTATTTACTTTTTAGTGCATTTAAAAAAAAAATTCTGAAATTCCGAAATATTGATTTGGCACCCCTTGGATGCTGTAACCTGTGAGAGATGCTCCTCACCCAGGCTACAACACTGGAGTTAAAAGGGTAATTAAGATTTTTTTACGCGAATCATCCTGTTTATGCCTGCGTTGCCAAATTACTACCGCCGAGCACCTAGCTTGGTGACAATTTTTTGGTGCCATTTATGGAATATATTTGCATTCGAGATCTCGCAATAAAATTAAACTTTATTTCAAATGACATTTTCTAATTTGTTGTTTGAATTCATCTAAACCAAAACAGCACAGTTCAGCGGCAAAAATCATGATCGTCTGAACTTTAAACTGATTTAACCCCTTTGAGAGTTCTGCGGAATGAATCATGCAATGTAAGCCAAAACAATCACTGTTCAATTTTAACAAGCACTATGATTTCAGCAAACACTTGGAGCACTTATTTTCAATGAAAATCGGTTTGCTAATCATTTCTACAACTGATACTTTTCGCTTGGATGGAAACGAATATTTTCAACTCAAAGTGTTGACTTCGGATACATTGGACTTATGGATGTAATCTATATTAATTATTTTACTAAAGTTATTCTATTCGAATTCCTTGGATTAATACCTAAAAGAAATTATTAAAAATAGACTTAATAATTCCCTAAAAATTATTTTCAAAGATATTGGTATTTTTATATGGTTAAAAATTTTCAGAAATACATAATCGAATTATTGATTCACCTTAAATTAACAAAAGTCTTTCCAAAATATTCGCCAATATATATAATAGCAAAATATTTATGATCTAAGACTACAATAAAGCAGGGTGTTTCGAAACTCATGAGCAAATACTTAAGGAATAATAGAAAACATCCAAACAAGCAATTTTCACCACACAATGGACAGGCAGAGAGCAAGCGGCGAACGATAGACGGCTCTGTAATTAAAAGCATGAAGAGCGAGTTTTCTTACACATCGTCATTTCTGCATGGCCTTTTCATGATTACTATACATCGCCATACCTTCTGAAATCCAGGATAGAAATGGTGATGGGCAAAGAAACTCGTGCTTTATGCTTTCTATTACAGCACCGCTTGTTCTCCGCCAATGCATTGAGTGGTGAAAATTGCTTGTTTAGATGCTTTCTTTCTCCCCTTAATTTTTGCCCTGGGATTTCGAAATATCATATATACAAGTAATGAAACCACGAGCAAGCTTTTTTTTTGGCCGTGGTAGCCTAGTGGTTATTGCAGAGGTATCGTGGCCAGAGGTTTCCGTCGACTCGAAGGCTCGAATCTTGATGCCCCTTAAGACAAATCGCGTAGTCTGGGCTGATGCATGCTAAACCTGTCGCGGCTCAATGGCCTCCAGTTTGCATGTGTGGAAGTTAGGAGAGGGAGTGCCAACTCAGGTGTCGTCCTCGTCACTTGACCGAGGTTCAAAATTACGAGGTGGTCCTTCGCCAATAGACCTCGTGTTGCTTCTAATGCAACGTTAACAAAACCAACCAAATAATCAAGATGTTTTTAAGCTACGGCCTTTTCCTAATTATTGTTTATCGCTATGCCTCCTGAAATCCAGGGTAGAAATTACATTGTGTAAAGGAATTCGCGATTTATGCTTTCCATTACAGCGCCATCTGACGCTCACCGCTTGCTCTCTGCCTAGTATTGTTAGGAGAAAATTGCTCTTTTAGATGTTTTCTATCACCCCTTAAACTTTTGCCTATGAGTTTCGAAACACCCTGTATGACATATATATCAGTCAAATGTGACTTATATAGCAATGTGACATTTCAAATAAGTGTAGTCTTCAAATAACTGTTAGCATTCCAATCGGAAAAATTTCTCTTCCATGCCACATTATAACTTGAAATAAGAGAAATATGAATATTTTTTTTAAAAATGTCTTTAAATTTCTTTTTTAAACTGAGTCGTCTTTTTATCTTAATTTGAAATTTTTGAAATCATTTTTCTGTTTCTTTTCCAATTTTTATTATTATTATTACTGTTATTTAAATTCTAAAATTCAAAAGTGCTCTTTAAATTTTTATGAGCACATTTATTTAATAGGGTTGTGAGGTTGTGAAAAGTTAAATGCTGTTTTTAACAAAATTGAATGATATAAATATTACTATTCACCAATTTAAAAAACTGTGGCTTAATGTATTTGTAAGACTCCTCAGTAGTCCCAGATTGATTTATTGATTTTATGGAATATGCAGCAACATCGACATCTGCTTATCAATTTAAAAACCATGCCATTTAATTGCATTTAATACAATAATCTGATAGACTTTTGGCTAATTAATCAACACAAACTGTTGTATTATCTATATGAATATATACAGCATATCTAGCAGCAGTATTACAAACTCAAAGGATGTGTAGGGTACATCTAGACGACTAGGAATCACACAGCAAAATGCTGGATCTAATATGACATGTGCATGCGGTAGTGTAAGCAGCAAACGCAAGAAAGGAAAGAACACCTTATAAGTGAATATGCAGTTTATTTTTTGATGAACATTAACAACTCTCATAAAGCTGTTCAAAAGGCCATCCACGAGCTGTGATGAAAGCCTGGTATCTTCGGCGCATGGAAGCCCGGACATCCTCCGTGTCTCGGACTCCCCCAGTACCTAATGAAATGCGTGCAACCAAGTACTCGGCATGGAGGTATCGTACATCAGTGACTTCATATACACAGAAGTAGTCAAGTCCGACGATCGAGGAGGCCAATGCACTGAATTACAACGGGAAATCTCCCGTAGACTGAATTTGGTGTCTGGGGGATTACGCGTAGTTGTCCAAAAGTTTATGACTGGGAGTATGCCTCGTTCTGTTTACAATTGCTGTGGGGCAAGCGTATTACACTCCACACCTTTGTACGCCAGATGAAAATCCACTAGATCCACGCATTTTTAGCCAATTTACTATCACTGCGCCAATATGTGAAATGAAGAGTCTTCGCAAGAACGTACCTGAATCACACCCACTCATAACACCATCTACTGATCCTTGTGAAAAGGTCACTTCTTCTATGATATAATTTATTTATGTAAACGTAATAATTTTGAGGTTAATTCATTAATAATTAAATAAACCCAATAATGGGATCGTATAGTGGAAAGAAGAGTCTCCGATCATAGATGAACATAGAGATTTAAGATTAAGAACAATGACTCAAATGAAAAACGTATCATTCAGTGTGCTCATCAGTTTATTTAAACAACATGTAATTATAGTGTTAACATTTAATAATTACATTGTACATACCTGTAGAAATATGACTGTGGTGTCCCTATCGTAGAAGTTAAATTCGTATACAGCTTACTGAAGTTAATGTTAAGTGTTTATGTGATTCGCACGTATGACATGTCTGTGTGTATATGAATATCTTGCGAATGTGAATGTGTCGAATTCTTGGACGACTTATTTAAGTGTGAGGTTAGAAGGGATGGGGAGTAACCACAAAGAGAAAGTGCCCTTTCCTAATAAAAATTCAGTTCATATTTCTAAACATTAAACGTGCAATGACCGTCTAAGGGTCTTTCATAAATAAAATCAAAGAGTTCAAGAGAGACCATTACAAATTAAAACTCCTTTGTTTCATGATCACTAGCATTTCCGACCAGCATTGATATTCCGAATGCAGTCGATGCACTTATTTTTTGTTTCTGCTTCTGAAAGTTTAAAATGCAGAAACGAAATTATTGAAAAACCCAAAACCTACCGGAACACTCAAAATAAACATTAGAAGCAATTTTTTTTATTTGTTGTTTAAATCTTGATTATTGATAATAAACGTTGCGTTCTACATTTTCTTTTGCTACTTTTATTATGAGACAAATTAAATTCATCAATTGCTACTGTAAGGATGGTTCAAAGTGAACTTATATTTGAAGACAAATGGCATTATTAGGGAAAGTTGTTGTTAGCATTGGTTGCTACCCTCTGATAAACGGAACTCAAACAAATTTGACCCTGATTTATGTATTAGTTTTAATTTGGTAATTATTTGCTATCAAATCAAAATTGGAGTCAAATCGAGCAAAAATTTGCTATCAAATAGAGTTTCACCGTCGGTGTGAGTCTTGAGTTCATCATTATGCACCGGAAATCAAGCAAAAATCAAAACGTTGTGTTGCTTCCGGTGAATCGTTTTCAAAAAATGCGAAAAGGGTCTCGTTGGTCGGAAAAGTTTTGACAAAGAATTTTTGAAGTGCGAAATACGTCATGATCACAATTATGAGTAACTGAGACTTCGACAGCTGTCGATGCTTACTAAAAACAAACCATATTATGTTACCGGCTCATCTCTTAGAATTCTTAAGGACTTTCAAATAACCCTTGTATTATATAGAATGTAGTTACACAGAAAGTTTGATATGAGTTGTCTTTCCTGTAGGTTGACTACCATGTTAGAAATACCATTTTACTGGCAATGTGTGAATATATATGGAAGTAAAACTGGATAGAGTTAGGGGGTGACCTTGGTGACAAACTTAAATTTATCCCCAAATGTCGCCACGTTTGGTGACAAACTAAGTTGCCTCTAAGGGAAAGAAATAGATTTTAAAAGAAGTAGAAAGCTGTAGGGAATTTTGTGAAGATTATACATATATGAGAAAATATGTATTTCTATATATAGAAAGTATATCAATGATTTGTGCAAATACGATATTGTGATTGGAAGTGCCATTTTCAGTGATTGTCTGAATTGATGTTATTATATATATTTTATGTGTATGTGTTACTTACTCCTGTTAAAAGAAAACAATTGTGTTAGGTAGAGATTTTCAGAATAAATTAGGATTTGCATGGAAAAAACCTGCTTTTTGATTAAAGGACTTTTCTTGCATTCGAAGAATGGTTAACCACAAAACAATATATGTGTGTGTGCATGCGTTCAAAAGAATATCAAAATATTTTCTGTAAATATGTTTTCTTTGAAATTATGTATGATGGCATAAAATCATTAATAATACTATTTTCTGTAATTGGAGTAATGGGAAATGTATTTGTATGGTAAGATACAATCAAATCTTTTCTCTTTATTATATCACCATGAATCTTAAAAAGAAAGAAACTCCTTTTTACTAACCTTCTGTTACAAATCACAATTTATTTAAACTGAAAGAATTATTTGTACCTAATCTAACGGTCGATATTAATCAAAATTTAAATTTCCTTAAATGAATAAGATTAAGCATATTTCACTTATACGCTGTATAAACTAATCTTTTCGTCGTTTTTTCAACTTCATCTTTTTAAATAGTTTTTAATTTTGGATAAAATTCACAAAATAATGGGGAAAAAATATCACTAGCGACCACCAAATAAAATTTAAAAATATCTTAAAATTCCCAAGACAAAAAGTACGACTTGTTAAAAAGATAGAACGATAAAATGGAACAGCTACTTTAATGTAGAATATTATAAACCTTCACTAAAGATTTTTTTTGTTACGATGTAGCAACCAATATCACTTCAAAACATATCATAACAAATAAAAATAACAATCGTACAATTTAAGTATTGTTGAAGTCTCCAGTTTTTTTATTTATTTATTCCTGATTATCATCCACAATTCATCAACGATGAAAAATGGATCGCTGTAAGAAAGCTGGCAATACATCACCGCCTCTAACACAATACCCAGAATCGTTACATGTGCTTCCTTGAGGACAGCAATGCTCCTTGTCGGGACAACACACAGCTGAAGGAAAGTCACAACAGCCATATTCGCCCGATGATAGAGGACAACATGTGTTTCCATCGAGGCAGTAGGATTCTTTATCACATGGAACAATTTCGATCTTGGAAGCTTGCGTGACTTCTTTCGATTTCGTTATTTTCGATTTAGCGAACCCCGTTTTCTTTTTCAATTCCATGGAAGTGATCATTTTCAAGAAAAAGGATGGCAGTGCATCCTCGTGGTGATAGAGGCAGTATCCGGAAACGTCACAAACACTTCCCTGAGGACAGCAGTTCCTTTTATCTGGACAACAAACAGCTGAAGGGTAATCGCAACAAGCATATTCGCCCGATTCCGAAGGACAACAAGAGCTCCCATCTTCACAGTAGGTTTGCGCATCGCATTGGACCTTTTCAATTTTCGATGCCTGCTTCAATTGTGTTTTCAATAAGAAACTCTGGGTTTTTCTTCGGAATGCAAATGGAACGATTGCATCATCGTTGTCGCGGCACATACCTATCTCCACCATGCACGTTGTGTTTGCAGGACAGCAGTGCTTCTTGTCCGAACAGCACACAGCGTCTATGTGATGGCAGCACTCGAATGCCTTCACCCCCATACAACATGTAGAGCCTAAAAAGGAATAAAAATTAGAACAAAACATTTCTTTTCCAATGAATTTGAATCTGTTGAAAAAGGGGAACGAGAAATTGTATGAATGTGCTAAAATATAAACACATTTTAAGATCAATAACTAGTATTCGTTACAAGTTATTCAAATGTTTGAAAAACTTGCTTAAGCCTAGATTTGAAACTGCTGCAATTATTTATATTAATTATAATGTTTAATCGGCGAATAGTATATTGAAAAAAGGGTTCAAAAAACAATAATGGATTTCAAAAGAATTGTGGGTCAGATTCGTTTTTCAAATTTATATAATAATAAATTTTTGAATCGTAATTAAAGATTTATTAAGCGTTATCGTAAATATGATCCTAAAAGTGTGTTAAAGCTGCGAATGCACATTGCTTCAAAGTGAAGTGAAAAGACTTATCAATTATCAGAGAATTCATCTTTTGGAATGGGAGTGGCCAGAGAATCGGCTTATTAAATTTATGTTGAGTTAATTAAAGAATAATTACTGTGTTCACAGCTCTCAGTGGTATGAATTCAATTAACGCTGTTCTCTTATTGTGAAATTTTCAATCATAATAAAAAATTATTTTTGATGTAGTACCACATTTTGATTTTATCTGTATTAATTAGTACATTTTTATTAATAGTAATAACTAATAATACGATAAGCATTTAATTACCTTATGGAACTGCAACGCTGAGTGCTTTCATCAAAATGACCGAAAAGTAATGTTAATTAGAGACCATTTAGAAGCATCAAGTATGTTTAACAATCAAGTAGTTATTACTTACATCATGAAGCTTAATTACATGAATTCTTTAAGGATGATATACTCAGAAGAAATATAAATATTCTTCTATCTCTATTTCTCTTTTCCCAACTTACGTATTATTATTTTTTTTTTGTTGGAGAGAAGCAAACATACTTTTATCAGGGGTTGGATAAAGCACCGCAACTTTTTACTTGGTTTGTTCCCCGATAAGCGTGTTTTAAGTGTTTGTTGGGATAAAAACAATCAAAACCGATTACAATTTTTTTGGGGGAAAAAAATTACAAATATAGCTTTGTTACTTTTAACGCATGATATATTCTTATTCCAAATTAATGCATCAAAAATGTAATCTCATTTAAGATTTGTAGAATTTAATAACATATTATGAATATATATTATACCTCATTTTAAATTAAACAAAAGTAAAATGATTAATTTGTTAATAAAATACTTTGGAAAAGAAAACTGCATCCTTCTTCACTTTTAAAACTCTAAGTCGTAAATTAAATGAGTACTTGTAACTTTCATCATTACAGAAAAAATTTCTAAATTCATTGTTCAGGAATTGGCACGTTTAGGATTTTAATATTATAGTATTTGTGATTTATAATTGTCCGTCTTAAATGTATGCAACAAGCGTTATTTTTACATATATTAATAATTCTTTTGCTGTTAATTTCCAGGAAAATGACGTAGCAAATTTTCAAGAAACTATCGCTTCAGTAATCGGAAAGGTATTTAATCTCATTTTCGATAATTCAAACGCGGTAGATTGTATAGGTATGGATATAATCAAGACTCAAGATCTAGTTGAAAGAGAGAAAAGAAAATAGTTCCAGAAATTTATGCATTGTATTTTCATTCGCCATTAAATTTTGATCACAGATATATAGCAGGACGTGTATAATGAAATAAACGATAGGAAAGTTCCAAATTTGGCTTAGAGTTTCGCTAGAATTTAACATAAAAACTACGAAAGGTATCGAAGGTATGAAATAGATGCACTTGGAAAAATCTATTACTGTTTTACTGTTTTAAAATCTATTACTCTATTACTGTTTTCTTACAATTGCAGTATGGAATTCGGACTCTCTACATTTTATCAAATCTATTTATTATTTATTCTGAATCTACACATTTATTAATCTCGACATAAGCAAATCTAATGAAAATGGCACTGATTAGTCAAATTAATTTTTTTTTCTTATGTCATTCCATATTTAAATTCAAGTGTGGTGTTCCAACATCCTTCCCAAGGGGGAACTACTCCATCGCTTTTCTCTTAGCCACCAGGTGGAGACCGAGATCATTTCGCTTCTCGATGCGGGTCCCCGAGGGCGAATGAAATGTTACTGCTGCAAAATATATAACTATGCGAGTGTTATTTGTGATTGTTTCCACTTATTGAAAAGGAGTCTCTTAAACCTTGTGTAATATTAATTCGAAGTACGTCGCATCAGGATCTATACTGTTCTACATGTATATCTTGTTTCTCTCATCCCCTTCATTATGTCTTAAATGCATAACAGAATCACTATAAAACAAAATATAAAAGCCTTCTTTTAAAACTGTAATTTTCGATGAAATAAATAAGTTTCAAATACATTTCCACTTGGTTCTGAAATGAAAGTATTATAAAAAAAATGAGTAGTCACTGTTAGCTATAAAAAATGTATAATAAAAGTTACTAATTTTTTAACTAAATTAAGTTACTCAACTTTTATTTATTTACTCATATTTTAGTTTAATTTCATTAAGGTTACGGATTTTTCATTTAATAATTTTCTTGAAAATTTATTTCACTAGTTTTGTTTCATAATGGTAAAATCCTTAAATTTAATAACTTCTGTTGATATTCTCTCTCTGTATGTATATATATATATATATATATATGAGTGTGTGCGCGTGCGTGTGTTTGCATCATATTGTTGTTATTTATTTTTACTAATCTCACTCAGATCATCATTTTAGGGGTACTTACAAATACCGAAACTAAGTTTAAGATCTTTTTCCAATTAAGATCATAAATAATAATATTCTGTATGAAATTTATTTACCTAAGAGAAAGGAGTCTTAGCTTACCATCATGGCAATATCCTGAAAAATCTGGACAAACAACTATTCCTAAGACATCACACAGTTGCAAGCATAAAATGATAGCTATTAAGAGACGCATTTTGCACTCTGAAAAGAAAATCGAAAAATAAATAAAGTTTTTACAAAATAAAAGAATTTTCAGAATTCTCGATTTTATTCATGTTTATTATTAAAATCGGTAATGTAAAATTCTAGGCACATCTCTAAATGTTCATGGCAAGTTAAAGTACAATTGAGGTATTTAAACTTCTCAACACTTTTGTATTACAGTAATAAAGAGCGTAATTTATATAAAGTTAATGCAAATGTAACAGTACTCGTATAGTATTCCTTAAATCTAGTAAGAATTATTACAAATAATATTGTCATAAATTGAAGTTTATAACAGCTCAAAAAATTTACATAAAGAAAGAATATCAAGAAAGAGACTTACGATATTTGAGTACTTCGAACCAAATGGCTGCTTACAAGATGTTGCTTGTGAATTTTCTTTCCTGGTTTCTGTATATATATATTCGAAATATCAGTACGTCATTTCAAATTTATCTTAAAATCTATTCAAAAGTGCAGAAAATCACAAGGTATAGATTCATATGATTTCCTAAAAAGATAATGTGATTTGAATACGTGCAGTTTATCTTGAAAATTTCGAAATTTCAACTTTATGGAAAAACATGGAATTTTTTAATTTCAACCGAATCTCTACATATCGAATTTAAACCTTCTTTAAAACTCGATTCGTAGAAATATCGAAAAACAGAAATATACATTGAATTTTTTTTTTTTTCAATTTGTTAATAAGTACAATAATGTGTGATTTATTTTTATAAAAGATAAGGACTTAAAACCTTTAAAGAAAGGATTTAAACTTTTAAGGAATTGTGTTTTAAAAAATGAACAAATATATGTGTAATTTACAAATTTGCTAACTATGCACTAAAAATTAAATATTTATTTACAAAAAATAAAACAAAATTTTTACTTGTTTTTGGACCAAGTAAATCTTATTGCTTTATATATTTTATTATTTTTTGAGTAATCAACTCAACAACAAGGTTTCCAAGGTAAAAAAAATATCTTTATGAATGAAAGGAATCCGAAGTTATACTGTTATACCTTGCTATAAAATTCGTAAACGAAATCCTAGAGTTCTGGAAAGCAGTTATCAGGTCAGAAAACCTTTTCTAAAGAGTAAGTTTAACGTTTTTAATGGTACATTATACTAACGATGTGTAGAAAACGGAATACAGAAATAAACCCAGAGTTTATTTCTAACAACGAAACACGCAGGTAGAGCAGGGTTTGTATGAATGTCTCAATACTGTAATTTAGTCCAGTTGATGCAATGACCAGTTTTATATAGATGTATTGTAAAAATAGTAAAGTGCTCTGATTTTGGACTATTCGCGATTTTCTCTTCACTAACTTCGAGAACTTTTGATAATTTGAATTGCATAAAATTGCAATTATTTTCAAACCAAAATGAAAATTGATTAAGCAAATAAGACAAAAATGAGAAATAAAGTGAATTGAGTTAGAGATAGTCATATATAAGGGAAATAGAAATGAAAGGAAAGAGAAGAGAGGTAGAGAATAACGACGGGCTGATATAGATATTTGTAGATTAGATTGATTCGTCATAATTAGTCGTTTGCATTGAAGCGACTTCCAGTTAAAGTGCTAAGACTCAAATCTACTGCCATAGAAAAGGATTTGAATCAGAACGAGTGATTTGGTAAGCTAATACTTTATTATTAGAATATAAACTAAGAATGTCTGGGTTAAGAGAGATTCGAGAGAGTGCAAACTTACTTATTCTTCGGTAGTTTATAAAATGTTTTGTCTGCTCTTACGTATGTTCCATTGGAGTTTTGAATTTATTGACTATTTAATTAGTATTTAAGATGACGATAGAGTTAAATAATGTGCGAAAACAATGGATCTTCAATGTGATTAAGTTTTTCTTTTAATCATAATAACTATCCCAAGTATGACAGCCTTAAAGACGCGGCTACGGTAGCTTAGAACATTCCAAAATTTATAAAATTTCTTCCTCTATCACCAAGCATAACCATTGAACATGAGTGTGTACAGAAATTCTCGATTAGATTGTTCGGTACCACTAGACTTCCAGTAAATAAAACTTGATAAATGCTCTTAAATAAAAATGGGACTGCATTTCTAGTTCAGTGATATCAAATTTGGTTGAACTCGTGAAAGGATATTCTCGAATCTATTAATTACAAATGCTATTTTAAACATTTGAGATTATATGCAGGTACAAATACTTTTTACACTTCAAGATTGTGCGTTATTTATGTTGTGCAAGTCTTATATTTTTAAATGTTATTTTTCCGTGTAATTTTTACTCTGAAATAGTTAACTGTGTAGCTATATATCAAGGCAATTAATGGATAAAAGTTATGAATTTTTAATTCAAGATATTGGATAATGTTAAAGCGTTGGAGAGCTGAAAACCTCTTGACATATCCCAGCAGTCCACAGCAGCAAGCTGTCACTCATTTCCAACTCCTGACGTTTATGACTACCTGGCAGAACATCTCTAGTATTATATATACCTAAAGACTTGTTGTATTACTTAACTATGCATTTTTTGACAAGGTAAATAACACAATATGAGTTCTTATGCTAGGCTTCTTTGGGTTAGGATTGTCTATGTATGAATATTTTTGCACTCACTGTATATAGTAACATTGAAGCCGTTGAGGTCCTCCCAAAGACTTGGTACGGAAGTTAAGAAAAGAAGGGAACAATTCAGGTGTTGTCCTCGTCACTTGACCGAGACTCAAAATTACCACGTCCGTTGCCAATGGCCATCGTGTTGCTTCTAAATGTGGCGTTAATAAAATAGTAAGTCAATCATGTTTTCAAAGAGTTATTTTCATATTAATACAGGGTGAGTTTAAGGTCACTTTATAATTTAAAATGATTTTTTGCGAAAATTATTTCTAATTTTTTTTTTCTTTCAAATTCTGAAAATCAAGACTTGGGATTTTAACTATCGAAAAATACATCTCAACAATGGACCCGAAAACTATGCTGTGATGCTATGCAAATGAGCTATGCACTTGTTCTCTCATAGAGGACATGCATATGTCATTTTCATTTACCCTTCTTTCTATCGAGTGCGCCTTCTATACCAAGGTGAAAGGTCACATATATTTCTTCGATAAGTTGTTGAGAAAGGCAGATTTTTAAGTGTTTAATTAGTGAATGATGTTGTAATTAGGCTGTATTTTTTTTAAAAAAAATTCCATTGGCGAGGCAAATGCAAATATAAAAAAACTAAAACAGAAAAAAGAAGTGACAGCAGTCTGCCTCAAAAGTCCTCTAGCATGCCAATGGAGCGCTGTTTCTGTGTCGCCTTGAAGTGACGTACAACGACGGAGTTGGTCCCTATTCATTGGATCTGCCGAATTATAGAGAGGGCTGTCAGGGATCGTAAAGATTTCAATGTGATGGAGAAGCTCTGCCTGACAGTCATAAACGTCAGTTGACGGAAATGCCGCTATTGACTGCTGAGAATTGTCAAGAGGTTTTCAGCTCTCCAACTCTTTAACTTTATCCTATATCTTGTATTAGTGATTCATAACTTTTTTTCCATTAATTGCCTTGATATGTAG